>JAFIRS010003459.1:0-133519 GCA_018342105.1 Gonioctena quinquepunctata
GATAATCCCGAGATGCGCTTTCCGTATCGCTGCCACTGCTGGGCATTCCGTGAGGATGTGAGTGGCTAACTCCTCATCCTCCAAGCACCTCCTGCATTCAGTATCATCCGTGATACCTTTAATAATGAGGTGCTTGTTAGATGGCAGTGCCCCGTGAGGAGCCCTATCACTATTCTGATTTCGTTTCTGCTCAGTGTGAGCAGAGTCTTGGCCCTCTTAGTAGAGGGGCCTTCGATATGGAGTTTCGATTGTCTCATGCCAGGGGCCTCTTTCCATGCTTCCTGGCATTTTACTTCCAGGATTTCATTCATGGTTGAGACGCTCCATGATCTAGAAACTCCTAGTATTGGTCCAATCGTTGAACTTGTTGCACCTTGTCTGGCCGAATGATCGGCCCGTTCGTTTCCGGGCCTGCCGGTAGGAGTAGCTTTACCTTATTGGCAATGGATAGCCTTTGCAGATCGTCAATGCATTCCGACACCAGCAGCGAACTGAATCTGTAGGACGTGAGGGCCTTGATGATCGCTGCTTGGCTGTCCGTGCATATCGTGATTTGCTGGCCGTGGTAGCCTCTGTTAATAGTTTCTCTTATACATGCGAGTATGGCAAAAACTTCTGCCTGAAATACTGAAACAAAATTTCCCAGGGCAAAGTAGAGTTCAGCTTTTGGAGATTGCCTATATACCCCGGCGCCGGCTGGTTCACCCATCTTGAAACCATTTGTGTACCAGATGATCCCATTGGTGAGTATCAGGCGGTGCCCTATCTGCTCCCACTACTCCCTTTTGGGAATGACTGACAGCGGCCTTTTGGTGAATCGTATGACAGGGGAAGAATTGTCCCCTGGCATCTCCAGGAGTAGACAATCCTTAACTGTTTGATTCCATAATCGAGAATGTCCATACATCTCCTCGCTCCGCCATTGGTTGGAGCTTCTCAAGCGAGCGATGGTTTGCGTGCCCCGTGTTCAATGAAGGCAGTCCTATGAGTGTCTTCAACGCCCTAGTGGGTGCCGTCCTCATTGCACCTGTTGTCGCAAGACAGGCAAGTCTTTGTATCTTATCTTATTGGGTTTTTGATTTGCCGGATACTGTACCTTGTTACCAGACAATGGCTCCGTACTAATCATTGGGCGTATGAGAGTCGTGTAGATCCAGTATAGAATCTTGGGGCTGAGCCCCCACATACTGCCAAAAGCCCTTCTGCATGCCCAGATCGCGGCTGTGGCTTTCCGAACTTTGTGTTCTATATGCTCGTTTCAGTTCAGCTTGTAGTCAAGGATGACTCCAAGGTACTTGACTGAGCTTTTTCATTGTAGGGACCTCCCATTGAGTTGGGAGGTCCCCTGGTTTGCGTTTCCCAGTGAAAAGAACCACCTTCGCATTTTCAGGGTTCACACAGCCCTACTAAACGGCACCATTCTTCCACCCCGTTGAGGGCTCTTTGTATAGTGCCCCTCACGGGGTCGGACCCCTGGTCATCGACCAGGATGACAATGTCGTCCGCGTAGGCCTGAGTGTGGTAGCCCAATTCTTGTATCTTTACTGGGAGGCCATCCACCACGAAGCACCACAGCAGAGGCGACAAGACTCCCCCCTGTGGACATCCCCTCGTGGCTACGGCCTCGCTAGAGCTACTTCTGATGGTTGCTTTAGCTAGTCTTTGGGACAGCATGGCGTGAATCCATCCTATTATGGTTGGGTTCACGCCCCTCACCCTTATTGCCAGACATATGGAATAAAATGACGTATTGTCAAATGGTCCCTCTACGTCGATGAATATTCCTAGAGTGGCGCCGCACCGGTCTAATCCCCCCTCAGGACAGGTCAATGGAGGGCAGACTCCGTGTCCTTGCCACTCTGGTAAGCGTGCTGGAGGTCGTTGAGTGGGTTCAGTTCCAGTGCCTCATCTCTCATGTATCTGTTCACCAGACTTTCAGTTGTCTTTAGAGGAAGAGACGTGAGACTGATAGCTCTGAACGCTTTTGCTGGGTGTAATTATTTTTACCAGGCTTGGGGATGAAGATGACCTTGGCTGTCCTCCATGCTTCAGGAACGTACCCGTGTGCGAGGCAGCTGCTGAATGGGGGATTAGGATATCCCTGCCTTTTTGTAATGAAGCTGGGAATATACCATCTTCCCCCGGAGATTTGAGAGGTGAAAAGGACTCAATGGCCCAGTCAGTACACTCTTTCGTAAGTTACAATTTTGGCAGCCATCCTGTAATCAACTTTTGTTTTGGATGGTTCAGTTGTCTAACTAATTGTAATTGTTTAATATTTTGCCCTCTCGAACAAAGACAAGGGGATGACAAGCAACCCAACGCAAATTTCACCGAGTAAACAGCATGATTCGGGAGAGTGGAATGATCGAACATTGAAAAGTATTTCGGCCAATGAATACTTCACACTCAACTACGACAAACTTTTCCTTGTACAAAGCTATCAGAAATCTGACCAAGCCTCAACAAGGGTAAACCTTTTCTTTGTTTACCGATAATCTTCGTCAGCTTCGTCCTCCATAGGGTAAACCCTTTCTTTGTTAACCGATAATCTTCTGTTCCATTGACGCTGCATCAATGTAAGTCATCAGTTCCTCATTCATAACCGTAGCCTCTACTTTCTTCGCAAACTAAATTGCTAAAAAGTATTAAATTACCTATTCCATCTTTTTTTCTTGGTGAAACTCTCCATCGTTCAAGTTCATTCTCGAATAGGTTTTGTTGGTACAATATCATTTTGATTTGACTTTTTCAAAACGATGAAATCACCAGAAACCATGAGACAATATATGTTCACGGTAAGCTACGGTGTCCAACTGATTATGTTATGTGAAGACTCTGTCAAAACAAAGTTGGGAAGTGAAAATATTTTCTGGCCGAGTGCTGTGTAAGTAGGATTATATTTGAAACCTTTTACATCGGATGATAAAACATCGTCGAATTTCGAATGACACGACCGACTTAATGTAACGAAGCGCTTTATAAGCGTAATATAAAACTACATCAGAGAAGACCAAACAACAAAATTCAAGACTTTTTTCAGGCAAAAGAGAAAATAATCCAAGAATTTTTAGGCTTTAATGAGATGAAACCAATGCCTCCCAAAAACTATTGAAATATTCAATGATATTTTTGAATTATAACAGAAGTAAGTGTATTCAGCTCAAATACTATTACATTACTTATAAATAATTACTCTTATACCACAAAAACATAAAAACTAAGCGTTTAAATACATTTTTCTCAATCTAGTTGCAAAAATTGTAAGTATCCAACATATAAAAATAATGTATCAAGTGAAAAAAAAGGATAAATAGCCCTGTCACTGTTGGCTTAATTTTTTTTTTTTTCATACTATGCGAGATTTTCAAAGACAAAGAGAAACTGAAAAATGTAAAAAAAGTATTTCTATAGAACATTACGTATACAAAAATATAAGGATGATCTGAAGATCATATGCAAACATCTGAATGAAGCTAGGGAGGAAGATGAAGCAGCTAGAATTCGAGGAATTTGAATAGAAATAGAAGGTAAATGGGTGTCTATCACCGATCTTCAAAATAACGAATCAGAATGAAAGTGTTGATGGTAGTTCTATCGAAGGTGTGAAGTACAAGTACAAGTACAAAGATACAGAGAATATTGAAATCAATTGTTCAAAAACTTCGGCAGCACTATTAGAAAATTCCGGTTTGTCAATGACAAGAATGACAGAGAACAAAAAATATAACTTAACCTAAGGTCACGATGAGATGAAAAGAAAAAAACTAAGGGGAAAAGAAAAAATCTTTTGTGTGACACCCCAGAACTTGACCGGCACGGGCCTCGGGAGGATGGGGTTATTTTGAAATGAAACATTAATGAAACATTTTTGGGACTGTTCGGAGTCAATTTGATCGGTCAATTCAACAGTCAATTCACCGGTCAATTGACCAAGGGATATATTTGACCCCAATCAATTGAGCGGGTGTCCTAGTCGCCCAGGAGAAAAATTAAACATTTGTGGCGCCAGACTCAAAAATGGTGGAAAGCTCCAACTGCAGGCTAAATTTGATTCTTTCGTTGTGTTCCTCCATGCCGAATTCAGTTCTAACCTATCCGATAGATTTTGAAAAATAAAAAGGCAAAGTTTTGAACTTTGGTATTTTTTATTTTTGACGTCAGTTGGAGAAATAATTTTGACTGTTCTGGATTCAGTTTTTCAAGGGCTTTTAAATGTTATATTGCAAGTCAAGTTTCGTGAGATATAGTCTAAAACTAATTGTAGCATAAGGGACAGGAACAGTATCTTCATACCAAATTTCCGCTCGATTGGTCGAACACTTCGACACTTATTGTAGAAGATTACACATACACCCACACCCACCCACACACACACATACGCAAGCACACACAGACAGACACTCTGGAAATGGTCTCAATCTTCTCGGATATGGATATTTCGATCTATATCTCGAGTTTTATTTCACAAATTCCCAAATTTTCAAAATATATTTTAAGAACCTTTTTTAAAATAAGTTCCAAAATTCTTATACTTCGAACATATACAATTGTGATTCCAGAATCAGACGTACTGCACACTTGAATTAACATATTGAAGAAATTCAAAGATCTATGAAAATTTATTTTTTTGTTGAAAAAGTCATATTGAAATGTTCCATTGAATCCAGCTACTTTATTCACTTTGACGTGTTGTATTTGATTCTGGTATCAGAAATGCCCTTGTATTGAATACGTGTAGGTATAGGGAGTTCTATGAATATTTCAACTGATTGTTTTTTGACATGTCTAGAAAGCAAGGAAAACTTTCAATTCAAATCATTCATGTACGTTTTGGCCAATCAAAACATTATTATAGTGAAAATAATCTACCTAGAAAATTGCCGCGGGAATAATTCAACGTATTTTGTTTTTATTCTTTGACAACCTTTATTTTTAATTCGACGTCTGTCATCAATTCGCATGGAAAAAGAGAAATAAATTGAAACCGGTTTAGTTCATTATATCATTTTGCGAAGAAGGCTGTTTGTGATCGTAAATTGAAAAAATAATCTACAGAATACCACACGAGAGTTCTATAAAGTAAAAAATTATTCTCCAGATTTCTTTCTCAAACTTGTTGCCATTTGGCAATAGCCACTCGAGCCCGTCGGGTTCTCGTGCCTATGGCCTGGCAACAAGTTCTCGAAAATCTCTCGAATTATTTCCACTTTATTCTCACTCTCTTGTTGTATTATAACCGAAAATATTCATAGTTTTTTGCATATATGTACTTTGATAGTAGCAATCGTTTTTGAGAAAATTGAGGTCAAAGTTGTTCGGAATAAAACTTCGACTTAAACTTGAATTTTCAACCTGAATTTTGTTGAAAACGGATGCTTCTATCGACTCAACATATGTAAAGTTCCATGGGTTCTAGGAAACTAACAAAAGTACTTTGACAAACTTCAGGAGGTGACTCCTCACAATATTCGTATATGAATTGTCCGAATGAATATAAGTCCGGAAACGCTTCGTTTCCAAGATAATTGCTTAGGCTCTCAAATCTACTCAGTCCACAGTTTGGAGAATTATCCAGGATCAACAATTTCATCCATACCATATTCAAAGGGTACAAGCTCTTTTGCCACGAGACTTTCCCCAACGCATTACTATGTGTAAGTAGTTTTTGAGAAAATTGGCTGGAAATCCTCAATTTTCAAGATATGTTCTCTTCACGGACGAGGCAAACTTCTCCCGAAATGCTGTCACAAACTTTCATAACAACCATGTTTGGGATCTGGAAAATCCGCACGCAGTTAGTGAAAGACATAATCAGTATAAAATTTCTGTAAATGTATGGGCGGCAATAATTGATAATTACTTGATACTTCTTTCTTCTGTTCCGACTGAATGGCGCAACTCACAGAGACTTTTTAGAAAATGAATTGCCGGGACTACTTCAGAATGTACCATCAGAAATTCGTATCCGCATGTGGTTTATGCATGATGGGGCTCCGGTCCAATTTAGCGTTAAAGCCAGGGAATCCCTCAACACAGTCTATCCAAATCGATGGATTGGTAGGAGTGTAGGAGAACCTAACCAGGCGTGGGCACCAAGGTCCCCAGATTTAAACCCGCGAGATTTTCATTTTTGGGAACATTTGAAGTCACTAGTTTATAAAACTCCGGTAGCGAATGAGGAAGCTCTAAAAAACCGAATAGTAGACGCCTGTGAAACAATAAGAAACACATCAAAAATGTTTGTGCGGGTACGAGATTCAATGACTAGAAGACTGAATGCCTGTATCTTCGCTGAAGGTGGGCACTTTGAACAATTTATTTGAATACAATTTAATTTCCTTTATTTTATTTTTTTCTACATATTCAACATTTCTTGAAATAAAAGTTGATATTTCTTGCAGATTTTATCAAAACAAATACAGATTTTCCACCCTTGATACAAAAATAACTATTTGAAACTAGTAAAAATAAATAGAATAGGTGGCACTTCCTACAAAAAACCAAAACTACTTACTTAAACGTCAACACGCATCGATTATCAAATAATCGACTTGAAATTTTCAAGACCAAATATCTAGAAAACGGTTACTTATAGCGACTTGTAACAGGGATAGCTTTTTCATGTAGATATGATAGAGGAATTGATTTTTTTACTGAAAAATGTGCTAGAAGTACGCTTAAAAAAGCAATGAATCTTCAAAAAAGAGAAAGACGTGTAGGTGGCGCCCCCTACGAGTAAAAGCAATAATAACATCAGGTTCGAATTCAACACCTCAAAAAAAAACCCAACACCAATTTTCGTTTAATTAAGGTCAGTATTTCGAAAGTTATTTTAAAAAAACGAGAATAAAAATAAAACTTCAACACCCTGTATCTTGGAAACGAAGCGTTTCCGGACATATATTTATTCAGACAATTCATATTAGAATATTGTAAGGAATCAACTCCTGAAGTTTGTCAAAGTACTTTTGAATCACCCTGTACATACAAAACAGTTGTGGTAATAATTACCACCTAGTACCCCCAAAAATCACATTTAGCTTCTAACAGAAACATGTTAATGCCAGAATTTCAAACAGCGCACCAAAATCAGTGAAAATTCAGATGAATCTCAAATAAAAATCTGATGGTATCATAGTAAAAATTACAAATTGTTTCAATTATCAGAAGCTAATAAATATTTATAATAAAGCTAAACTTATGCACAGCATGTAATAAAAATCGATAGATTTCAAAATTTGTCTATTGCACATAATGATGATCTCATTGAAATATATTCTGTTGTGAAATAAAATAAATGAGACAAACCCATAATAAACGTCGTCAATACTATGTTATTCAAATTTACATATTTTCAAAACATTTTGAAAAAAAAACAAATTTTCATTAAGTCCAGAATTCAGTATGGATTCCTTTGATGGGGTGGTGCTCTATATGTTTCCCTAAAAAATGTTCATATCACAAAAATAGTTCCTAAAAATTATTCACAAAAAGCAGAGTGATTACCCAAATCATTGGAGAAAATAGACAAATTTCAAAAAAAATTGATCCTTCTACACCTTGGAACTGTCAAGAATGCCCAAGCCCCTTTGATTTCCCGTAGGGGTCACATCTATTGATTTTCCATCGTGGTCTACCAACCTTATGTATATAGTCCACAACAAGAGCTTTTAACAGAGAAAACTTTCGAAGTGGCAAAGTTACCGCAGTAATTTCCATGCAACATGAAGTTAGTGGAATATACCGCCACAATACTAATAAATCCATTAAAATAACTACCGAAGAGACATTCTGTAATGTTTGGCAATCCATTGTTATTATCAGCATTAACGGGATCCGATAAATTCATATAGAGTTCACACTGGACGCAGTGTCAGAATAGAACATATATCTTAATAGACTGAACAGATCACCACACTGTTCATCACTTCATTGACATGGGTTTGTTGATATGTGCTATATTCAAGGCCTGACGCGAAAGACACCGAGATTCGGACCATTCAGAAAGATATCCCTCATACAAATTCAACATCAATGTTGAATAGTTTGTCAAATAGTTCTACAAAAAAATATAACGATTACTCAACAGATGGCGCATGTAGTAGACCGTAACTTGATGTCTTCTGAACCACCATTAACGACATAACCTTAATCTAAAAATCTACCTTACTACAGTGATATTTTTACGAACACCACTTGTAATGGATTATTTCAAAACAGCTCAACATTTTTACGAATCAAAACTCTCCTTCCTGAAACATACCAGAATCGGCAAAGATGTATATACAATAAAAACTTTCAGTAATTATATTACTAACAAAATCAGTTTATAATTTTTTTTGTATTTTTCAATCTTGACCTCTTTTCATCATCAGTTCCATAGCTCTTTTATTTTCTTGACTGTGACTTCAAATTGATGTATTTTATTCTGATGATAGTTCTCAACTTTTCTGAAGTCTGAATGACTTCGTTTGGTATCCATTATGTTTCCGACAGAATCTCCATATAATTTTTTTTGTTACCCCTTTTCCCTTTCTCAGTCCATGTTCTAAATCTTGTTGATGAAATCTTTCGAATTCCACATTGAATTTTTCATTGGTTGACTTTCAACATTCAGTTGGTTTAATTAAACCTCCATAAGAAAGATGATGTTCCCAAGTGGGCAAGGAATAGTCATGTTCAGTACTATATTTGTATGTCTGTTCACGCAAACCTAGATATTTTTTTATATTTCCTCGCTGTATATCCCGCAATATTTTAAAGCATCTCCAGTAGTCTCAGGTCCATTATCAATGACAGTTACAGGATTCATTCATTCCTGAGAAGTGGAAGAGCTACTGGAAGACCCGTTTTCAGAATTATCATTTATTGTAGATAATGAATTGATTGACACATTCGACCTATAGAATTCCCTCCCGACAACGTGTGTGAATAGTCCACTAATATATTCACTTCGCCACACATCAAGAAGTTTGCAGATACCTCGTCCGCTGATGGACAGGAATTCTTTTGGGTAACCACAAACCCGTTACTTTCCACGGTCACTCTTTACGTTAACAGGTTGGCCGGGTGGTAGAACCAGGATTTGTAGTTTAATTCCACGTTCACTCTTTAGTGTTAAGCTTGGCAAGGTCGTAGAACCGGGAATTCCATGGTCACTCTTTAGTGTTACTAATGTTAGCCCAAGTGGTAGAACCGGAATTTATGTATTTATGGCAAGAAGCATATTCAGTTCCACTATTTCACAGTTGTGCTAAAAATCTCTATTTTACTCGATGTTATAAGTAAGATACAGACTAATCGTTGCCGAAAATGCTGACTCTATAATTCAACTGAGTTGACTTGTTAGTGATAATGAATTGGAAAATTAGTTGAAAATTTAGTTATCAATTCTATTCGTTACGGACCTGGGCTTCCCGAAGGTAATTGTGTTGTACTTGTAGATTCCATTTTGGATCCGTCCTCTTCTTCCCAGTACCTAAATATAATTCCTTAGCAGGAGATGTTGTCAGGGCCAGGACCCAAGCTGAACTCACTTCTGATCGATTTTGTGCTCGCTTTTATAGGAATAGGATCGTATCCAGGGAGACGGATTTTGTTTATAAGAATTCCAAATTGTCCGACTGGAACTTGCCAATATTCGAATTTCCCGAATGGATTTGCAATCTGGAACTTGCATGAAAGTGGTCTAAGATATATGTTTCACAATTAGAACCAGGTTTCCCTTCGGAAAGAACACCGCATTTAACAAATTTCAGCTATAAAGTTTGGTTTTTGACGTCTTGTTTATGTATAACGCTTCATGACACTTTTTCCTTTGAAACTCTATTTTCAACTCTCAAGCTCGGTAAGGTGGGTGAAAAGCATATCAGCTTAACGAGAAAAGTGTATTCTTTCATTTGATATATTTGACTATTAGAGAAATATAGGAAGATGACAGAGTAGCGTGTAAGTTGTGTCATCCCTACATGTTCATAATATTTCCTAGATTTGGTTTTAATATTTCCTAGATTTGGTTTTTCTAACTCTAAAGTTACTATTCTTTCTATCAGCTCCATCAAAAAACTATATTTTTTTATTTAAGGTGTGGAATAAATAGAGATACATTATTGAAAGATTGCAGGGTAACGTAGAAGTTGAAGGTAACTCCTACCTGCTTATAAAGTTCCAAGATTCGTTTTTTCTACCTGTAAAGTCACTATCATTTTGATCAGCTCGATTAATAAAGTGTATTCTACGATTTAGGAAATCATTTCAGCAGAGAACTATTATTGGAACAATACCTGGTATCGTTGAAGTTGAGTTGAGTACCCTGATCTCTATAATGTTCCCATATTTGTCCTTTCTGTTCCTATGATTGATATTTGTATGCTCAGATTAATCAATGAAGTGTGTATTTCAATTCTAGATGTCAAATAGTTAGGACAATGTGATTGGGAGATGGCCACGTAGAGCTGAAGTTGAATCGTAGGAAGTACATGCAACGTTACCTATGAAGCGTATGGACCTCAAAATATATAACGAACTCATCTTATTCTCCTCATACAGTCTCAAACTTGTGATCAATTGTCGTGCAATTCCATAACTTCAGTGGTGGAGAGGGAAAAAAATCATCGAAGGAATTTTACTTACTTTCTGCTAGATTCTTGTCATCGGAAACCTTTTCTTGGAAGTGCAGATGATGATTCTAACTACCTGCTTGGTATGCTCTTCGTCTGAATGATATGCCATCCTCAGACGATGCTCTGATGTTTTCCACAGTTGACTTCATAAAACTAGTTTCTTTCTTGTTTATGAAAAGAACACTCCCCCTACCCACCAAGATCTAGGAATTTATGTAATCCAACAAGATGCAGGGACACACCGTCTCATACTCAACAATGTTTCTTCCAAACCTTCAATGTGGGTAGCCCAATTCAACTCTTAGGTAAAACCCAATATTTTATACTCCGAACATCAGGCAATGGTTTCCCCATAGAAATTAAATCTTCTTAATGTATGGTTTTCATCTGAAAATTCATTGACACCAAACCAAAATTGACATTTACCTAGTATTTCTTTAATTTGAATACCAAGAGAAGATTAATTGTCCCTAGAATATATCGAAGATTCGGTGAATGAAGCACTAGGCACACTATATAGTTTCATATGGTTGTGAAGATCATTGATTATAAATCACAAACAAGAGCGGACTTAGAACCGATCCCTGCGGTGCACCCATGTTAATCGCTCTCAGCTCGAATACATAATTTTAATACAAAACTCTTCGATAAATGTTGTTGGAATAGATTTCAATCCAATTTGAAGCAGTATGTGTAACACCTTAATATAAAAACTTATCGAGTAGAATGTTGCAGGAGTGTGACTTCCACTATTTTACTGGTTTCAATACCCTCAACACTGCTACGACAACACTATTGGTGATAGGGCAATTCTCTTGAAAACCAAACTGATATTTTTCGAAGGAGTAGTTTTACTTTCAAAATATCATATGATCTTTTTCATTCATATGTATAGTCAAATGTATAGGTGGTTACTGTAGCTGCGTTTGGATATGTAATTTGGTTGTTTGTTGTGAAGGCCCAGTAGAATGTCTTTGTGCAAAAGTAGGATACGATTAATATAATCCGTTATTGAAAACAACAAGTATCCAGATCCGCGATATTTGTGGACATTTTTTATTGGACTTGGAAATAATGACACACAATAATTATCCTGAATACCCCATAACTTTTTCAACAATGAATATGGAACTCGAGGAATCTGAATATTCATCCGTGACAAATAATAATGAAATGAGCTGTTGAAATTGGCAGGAGTTCGGTCAGTGTTTTGAAGAAAACCGAAGATTCAAAATAGTCGACGTTTCGAAGCTTTTATTGCTTCATCTTCAGGACTCTGAAGTAAAAATAAACATATTAACAAAATCATACATGTTAAAATTGAGTCATTAAAAGGTTTCAGAATAAATATAAAATCGTAGGGCAATGGTAAAAGCTGAAAGCAATGTAATGTTGATACATAAAACGTTAAGTTAAAGTAAGGGAACATAAACACATCAACGAGATATGAACACAATCATGAATGAAATCCTTATTACAGTGTAATGATACTCACATTTGAAAGTGGTTTTCCTTGTTAACATATGAATATAAATTCGACATAATGTATAAATACAATCACAGGTTGATACATACATGAAGTTGAATGAGTGAGTTCACAATACTAAGTGAGGTTTGTCTGTTGTCTGCCTTTTTTTTTTTGGTGTGTGTTATCTTTATTGATAGTTGTAGGAGAAGAAAAGCAAAAGGAACAGAAACCGAAAAAAAAACCTGAACATGAGATTGAAAAAGCGAAATGGTCCCAATTTGAAAGCTGATTCATACTTTGTCTTAGATTTTTCTTATCAGGTTTAGATACGAGGCGTTTAGGTTATTGATGTCAGATCTTTTATTAACGCATGTATCTTCATATTTTGTGATTTCTATCATTTCATTAAGGAGCTTTTTTTCCAAAATTGTTTGATGTCCGATAATGTCGGTTGATTCAAAATCAAACGAGTGTAGAGTTTGCTTGGAGTATTCTGCGAAACTTGTAGGGTTCTTCGTGTTTTTAAGAGGATTATATATACAGGGTGTAACTGAATAAGTGTAAAACATTCAAGGAGGTGATTCCTCATCGAAAAAAAGATAGGATCTTTCATATAAAGAAACTTCATTGGAGCATCCCTTGTTAAGATACAGCCCCTTAAAGGGGGTACATAAAATTTGTATAACAATTTTTTTCACAAGCACTGAAAAAGTTACAATATTGAAATTAACCTGACGTTTTGTACTACCAAAAAGACACTTAGCCAGTAATTTATTTGGTTTACCCCATGGTTGTAAGGGGTGAAAAACGCAACCGCTAAAAATTTTTTCCAATGTAACTTTTTGTCTTATTATTTGTTTACCATTTAAAAATTTATTTCCGATAGCCTGTTTCATTCTAAACAAAAAATGTCTCTTGGGTTTTTTGCCCAAAATAAACCAGTAAGCAGCAAAACATTATTTTACGAACAACTACAGAGATACATCGTCATAAATGCGAACTGGATTTATTGTTATTTTGTAGTTAGTACCTGCATTAAACGATTAAAGGGTAATAAACAAAACTAAGTTATCAATAACAAAACACACAACATGTAGAAATCATAGTGAATGTTCAATATGTCTACCTTCAAACATTACGCATGCGTCTAGACGTCGGCGCATTGAGCCACGTATTCGCTCAAATATTCCTGGAGTCTCTCTGATTACCCTGCACGCATCGATGATGCGGTTTCTTAAGTCCTCTACATCGCGAACAGGAGTACGATATACCAAATGCTGTGAATGGCCCCAAATAGAAATCGAGAGGATTGAGATCCGGGGATCGAGCGGGCCATTTATGTGGTCCTCCTCGACCTATCCACTGTTTGCATATGTTTCAGTTAAATGCTGACGTGCTACTTGACTAAAATGGGCGGAGCCCCATCATGCATAAAAACATATCCCTTCTGACGCCCAAAGGAACTTCCTCCAGCAGTACTGGATGCACTTCTCTTAAAAATTGAACGTATGCCTCACCATTTAATCGAGGAGGTAGAAAATGAGGCCCAATTAAATCATCCCCAATAACTCCGAGCCACACGTTAAGAGAAAACTGTTCTTGATGGCTAGTTTCGACAATAGCGTGAGGGTTTTCATCAGCCCATATGTGGTAATTATGAAAATTAATAATCTTGTCCCGAGAAAACTACATTCGTCTGTAATTCTATCGTCTTCAGAAAGTCACAATTTCTTCTAATCATTTCCAGCATCCAATTGCAAAATTCAAGACGGTTCGGAAAGTCTCGCGGTAACAGTGCCTGTACTCGTTGCAGATGGTAAGGGTATAAGAGTTGTTCCTTTAAAATTCGAAATACCGTCATATGATCAACATTTAGCTGGAAAGCAATCTTTCTAGTACTGGTAGTAGGTTGTTCTTCAATCAAATTAAGTACTGCTTCCTCAAGCTGTGGTGTTCGTATTTCTCGATGGCGACCACAATCCTGCGTTCTTTTGTCGAATGAACCATATTCTCGTAATCGTTGATGAAGTCGAGCAAATATTCTATGTGAAGGATGCTGCCGTTGAGGATACATTTCAGCATATCTTCTAGAAGCTTCTAACCCATTCCCTGCGACAGACCGTAAACGTAATGCATATCATCCATTTCCTCATTTGTGTATGCCATTTTATTAACAAGTGAATTATTAAAGTAACAAATTAAGAACAGAACAACAACACACAATTAGTATTAATTCAATTTCGAAAATTCCCAAACTGACAGCGTCATACCAATTTAATTGTCACTATCGCTAATAGCGACCTACTAGATAGATTAGTTTCGTATTTTCGCATTTATGACGATGTATCTCTGTAGTTGTTCGTAAAATAATGTTTTGCTGCTTACTGGTTTATTTTGGGCAAAAACCAAAAGACATTTTTGTTTAGAATGAAACAGGCTATCGGAAATAAATTTTAAATGGTAAACAAATAATAAGACAAAAGTTACATTGGAAATAAATTTTAGGGGTTGCGTTTTCACCTTACAACCATGGGGTAAACCAAATAAATTACTGGCTAAGTGTCTTTTGGTAGTACAAAACGTCAGGTTAATTTCAATATTGTAACTTTTTCAGTGCTTGTGAAAAAATTGTTATACAAATTTTATGTACCCCTTTAATGTTTTAACTATTCTTACACCCTGTATATATATATATATATATATATATATATATATATATATATATATATTATTATACAGTCTCTATTGTGCACCGTTAATCTATCTTTTAAGTATCTTTTCGTTTGTCCTATGTTTATTTTATTGCAATCGGCACATGGTATTTTGTAGATGATGTTGGATTTTAGATCTTTCTTGGTGTCCGATTTCAATTTCTGGTAGAAATGTTTTTTTACTGTGTTTTCGCTTTTTTGAATAATTTTTTGGTTTTCACTTTCCAGAATTTTTGACAGTTGTGGTGTTAACTTTTCTACAAAGGGTAGTTTAAAATATTTTGTATTAGGTTTTAGTCCTTTTTTTTATGGGGGTTTCTTTTGTGTGACAAACCTCACTTAGTATTGTGAACTCACTCGTTCAACTTCATGGTGTATCAACTGTGATTGTATTTATACATTATGTCGAATTATATTCATATGTTAACAAGGAAAACCACTTTTAAATGTGAGTATCATTACACTGTAATTAGGATTTCATTCATCATTGTGTTCATATCTCGTTGATGTGTTTATGTTCCCTCACTTTAACTTAACGTTTTATGTACCTGCATTACATTGCTTTTAGCTTTAACCATTGCCCTACGATTTTATATTTATTCTGAAACCTTTTAATAACTCAATTTCAACATGTATGATTTTGTTAATAATGTTTTGTGTTTATTTTTACTTCAGAGTCCTGAAGATGAAGCAATGGAAGCTTAGAAACGTCGATTATTTTAAATCTTTGGTTTTATTCAAAACACTGACCGAACTCCTGCCAATTTCAACAGCTCAAATTAATTCAACGGTCGCCATCCCATTCTATTAAATAATAAAATTCCCTCTCAATATCGAATACCCATAACATAAAAGTAAATGAAATTCACATTAATAACGTTAGAATTCAATTCGTATGCTTATTTTTCATCCTTGATTGACGGCATCTCCATTGTTTTTATTTGTCTATCAAATTACAACGTTTGCTTTTCGTAGTTGACAACGGCATTTGAATTTAATTATTACATTATCAATGTGAAACTGCCAGAAGACTTCAATAGAACTAAATAAACAGGAATATCTAACATATCAAAAGGCTTTGTCTTAAAGTAAGCTGACTGTGAGAGCCAGTGGTCGTGTGCTACGGCAGCTCTAGTTATCGACCAAAAACACTGAATAAAACAGGGCAAAAAAGAGAAATTAAGTATCAAAATACGAGTGAGTTTAAATGCATCCCGGTGAACTGAGAACTTCCTCGCCCAATCCTAGGAACTTGGCGAAAATCGCTATCAAAAGTTAATCTATACCCTTACCAACATCAAATAAAACACTGTACCAGAATGGAGAAAAAACTCGACTTTCTCATAAAAAGCATCGGTGAACTGAAAAACGATATATATGATTCAGAAGACGCCATGAATATCATCAAGCAAGAAAATGCTGATCTGATAAAGAAAGTGAGTACTCTGCAACACAGTCATGCAGGTTACGATCGATATTACAGACATACAGGCTGTCTACAGAATAGGTCCAAAACGAGACGGAAAAACTCGACCAGTCTTAGTAAAAATGAACCATCACAATAAAAAGTACGCATTAATTAAACAAGCAAAACTTTTAAAGAAATACCCCAGAAAACTTCCCTCAAAGTATAATGGAAGAACGAAGGCTTTTATTTAATAAATGCTAAGCGAAGTGGAAAGAAAGCATACCTTAAGCAGAACTACCTAATCATCGACGGTGATAAATACACCCTCAATCAATTAAAAGATGATCAACTAGAAGCGGAAGAGTCAAGTACATACTTTTAAGCTTCACAGGGCGAACCAACCACACTATCTCGAATAGCAACCGGACCATCAGTGACGGACATTGTAAAGAAAAGGAGAAATAACCCATAGGATCCAGAGACATCGCATCACAACACTACATACCTCATCATGCATCATGCACCTCAACATTCAATCAATTCGAAACAAATTGGAAGAATTAAATACACTAGTAATAATAATGTTTATTCACTCGAAATAAAAAAAATTTTTAAGGGTTTTGGAATAAAGGGGAGACCACAGAAACTGAAATATTAGCTTGTACGTGGTGGGGGAGATCCTAAATCTAGGTTAGCAATACAATAATAAAAATAATTAAAAAAAGAACAAGGTACAATGATTAGTTTGAAATGCAATAAAATTGATCAACATGGTAAGAATGTAACACTAAAATAGATAATCCATTACAATTACCAAAAGCTTACCAAAAATCTATTTACAATAATAAAATTTAATGAAATAAGTACAATACTAGTGCTATAGAATTAATGAAGATACAGACAATCGATAAATATGATAAAATCATGACAGTAGAATATATAATTTATTACGAGTCTAATGTTTTTAACAATAAATTTGGATATATTGGATTCTTATGAGGAGAGTTATGATATTAATAGTTATTTATTATTTTGTGATAGAACTGACGCTTTTCTTCTAGTATCCATTTCTTTGTTTTAGTTTTGAATTCATTGGAGGTTTCACTATCCCTAATGGTGGTTGGTAACTCATTATAGAGTTTGGTGCTCAAGTAAGCACAACTACGCTGCCCAATGGTTTTCTCACATCGTATAAAGCAATATTTTAGTTCTCTTTGCCTCGTCTTATAGGAATGAGATGGTATAGAAAGGGGTATTTTTTTTTTGAAAGTACTGTTTAGAATATTCAAGCTGTATAGCTGTCTAATGTCATATATTTGGGCGTCGATGAATAGATCATCGGTGGGATATTCTCGAGGTTTTGCTCAAATAATTTTTAAAATCCACTTTTGTATAACATTCAGATTTTCAAGATGTACGTCATACACTCCTCCCCAGCCCAGAATTTCGTAGGAAAGAAGAGACTGCACTATCTCGAATAGCAACCAGACCATCAGTGACGGACATTGTAAAGAAAAGGAGAAATAACCCATAGGATCCAGAGACATCGCATCACAACACTACATACCTCATCATGCATCATGCACCTCAACATTCAATCAATTCGAAACAAATTGGAAGAATTAAATACACTAGTAATAATAATGTTTATTCACTCGAAATATGAAATATGATACAATATTTTTAGAGGGTTTTGTGAATAAACGGGGAGACCACAGAAACTGAAATATTCAGCTTGTACGTGGTATGGGGGAGATCCTAAATCTAGGTTATGCAATACAATAATAAAAATAATTAAATACGAGTTATAAAATTAACATAGAAGATATGAACAAGGTACAATGAGATTAGTTTGAAATGCAATAAAATTGATCAACATGGTAAGAATGTAACACTAAAATAGATAATCCATTACAATTACCAAAAGCTTACTAAAAATCTATTTACAATAATAAAATTTAATGAAATAAGTACAATACTAGTGCTATAGAATTAATGAAGATACAGACAATCGATAAATATGATAAAATCATGACAGTAGAATATATAATTTATTACGAGTCTAATGTTTTTAACAATAAATTTGGATATATTGGATTCTTATGAGGAGAGTTATGATATTAATAGTTATTTATTATTTTGTGATAGAACTGACGCTTTTCTTCTAGTATCCATTTCTTTGTTTTAGTTTTGAATTCATTGGAGGTTTCACTATCCCTAATGGTGGTTGGTAACTCATTATAGAGTTTGGTGCTCAAGTAAGCACAACTACGCTGCCCAATGGTTTTCTCACATCGTATAGAGCAATATTTTAGTTCTCTTTGCCTCGTCTTATAGGAATGAGATGGTATAGAAAGGGGTATTTTTTTTTTGAAAGTACTGTTTAGAATATTCAAGCTGTATAGCTGTCTAATGTCATATATTTGGGCGTCGATGAATAGATCATCGGTGGGATATTCTCGAGGTTTTGCTCAAATAATTTTTAAAATCCACTTTTGTATAACATTCAGATTTTCAAGATGTACGTCATACACTCCTCCCCAGCCCAGAATTTCGTAGGAAAGAAGAGACTGCACTAAAGAATAATATATTATTTTGAGTTGGGGTATGTCCAAGAATTTTTTTAGATACCTGAACCTTGATAAAAGTCCTCTGATTTTTCTCACACTGTTTTTTATTTGGAGATCCTACCTAAAATGTCTGTCAACTTCAATTCCTAGGTATTTTATAGACTCAGCTTCAGAGATTTCAGTAACGTCATCGATTTTTATGTTTCCTAGATTTGGTAAATGATTCGCATATGAGACAAAAGGTAAATACTTAGTTTTTTTCGCATTCAAGGTAAGTTTGTTCAATTGAAACCACTTTCTTATCATTTCCATGTTTCTTTCTGCTATTTTTTTTGCTTCATCCTATTTTTCTGCCCTGTATATTATGGCAGTGTCATCTGCGAAACTGATGATTTCCCCTTCAGTTTTCATTGCCAATAAACTATTCAGGTATATTGTAAATAGTAGGGGACCTAACACAGTTCCTTGTGGTACACCGTAAGTAACAATGCGAGGTTCGCTGTTAACACCATCTATGTTCACCTGTTGTTTTCGTTCAGTGGATGAATATCATCAAAAGCACCATAAAGTCGACCTGTTTCAGGAGATTCCTCAGAAATGGCTAGTTCGGCTAAAAATGAATATATTCAGTACTTTACGAAAGCACTGTACAATCATCTCCCTGAAAATTTATAGGTAACCGCTGGCATGAACAAATATCAATCTAACCTGAAAAAACTCTTACGCCACCATGTTTTTTACAATCTCAATGAATTCTTCACAACTACTCTCATAATTATTATACCGTCAGCTGTATCTCTACGCCCTGGCAAGCAAAAGATATATACCTACTTTAACATTATTTCATTATTAAGAAGCACATTGTAATATCTCACCGAGAAATGAAGAAATCTAAATCTCAATAAGACGATGATAACAATCAGCAACTTGTTTCTTACTTTTTAGTTTTTTTATTTATGCCTAGTCGTGTGAAAAGTTTGGAACTTCTTTCCTTTAATTTTAGTAATTTTTTTCCGTCGTCAGGTTGCAGTTTTTTAAACTTTTTCGGTTTATTTCATATCAGGCGACTCATTGCGACACTTTTCTGCAACCTGTGTTGCTTTTTTTGAGAGAGTGGCATTATATATTCTTACTACTAAAGTGTACCTAGCTAATGAAATTTTAGATTATTTATTACAATAAATACAAACATACATACATAGATTGCTAAAATCATAACTTTTCCTTTCGAGTTTGCTGTAGTTGAGCAATTATAAATACAAATACCTACCTAGAAAAAATTCAAATGTAGAAATGACGAATAATGGTTGTTTAGTTGATAATTCATCAAATATATTTATGAAATTTCGAAAGTATGTAATTTACGTCACATACCTATTAATAGATGAATAAAAAATAACCTAATGATGAATTAATGTTCTGTACTCGAAACAAGTGATGGTCGAATCACATAAGTTTCTAGAAAGAATACCGAGAATAAGTATATTTTACTTTCAATATTGTGCTATAGTTATATTTATGAACTATTCTTCTCTTTCATTTGACATCCAACTCGATACGATAGCAAAGAGACCCCTAATATTTTGGATGTAACATCCGTCATATTTATTCTTTTACCCGGACCATAATGACGAATCGATTGACACCTCATTCATCAAAATCTGATGAGTAGTATAGGCGCTACGGTGAAACATACATAGACTGCTAAAAATATAACCTATCCTTTTGGTTTGCCGTAGTCGGGTGAAAATATTTATACATAGGTTGCCTTTTATATTTCGGGAATAGAGAACAAAAATAAAAATAATTCATCATATATAGCTTTATTATTTTTCAAATAATCCTCCATGTTGATCACTATCTACACTTTTGCATGAGCTTGGACCAATTTTCGAAACACGTTTTCCACTCCGATTGAATTAACTCCAAAACATGTATTTCGAAAGCATCATGGGCGTCGAAAAATGTTGTCCTCGTAATCTATTTTTGATGTGCGGAAATAAAAAGAAGTCATTGGGTGCCAAATCGGGACTATATGGCAATTCGATTTTTTCTTGATAAGTTTCTTAATTGAGCTGGTGGAGAGTCTTCGGCGATTTGTTTTCTTCATTTTCCAATTGGTTATGCCACATAGTCTCAAAGAAAATAATTGTAACAATTACATGAATTTTGGAACTTTCGGATTCTGGCTGTTGGAATATCGAGACATGGCCAATAAATCAAACTTCTGTAGTTGGAATGTCTCTAGAATAGTACCTATATCTTCAAATCTTTGTTTAGTACAGTTCTATTGCGATGAAGGTTCCTCAATGGCACAAAACTCTTTTGAACTATATGTTTCATATATTTCTTTAAACGTAGATCACCCTCAATGAATTTTGTCATTTTTTACCGACGAAACCAAAACGGATGAGATTCTCTAGTCGACGCGTATATTTTTTTTATGTATGACCACGCATAACTTTTTACTGAGACGTCCGATTCCGAAAATTCTTTTTTAGTGGATAGGGTGTTCTTTGAAGTTGACCCCATTTGAATTTAAAAGATGAAACCTACTCCTAAGGGTAGCAAACTTAAGGATATTGATCACTCATAACTTTGTACTGGGTTCTTCAATTTGGATGATTCTTTTTTTATTAGATAGGGTATACCTCATAATTGGTCATATTTGGATTTCGAAAGGAATTATCCACCCTTATGGGTAGAAAAATAGGGTATAATTGATTTTTCACTTGTGAACATTGGCACACATATGTAGTTGACAATGACAGATAGCTATTGTCATTATTTTTGTTCTCCTAAATCCGTCACAATCATTATATTCTATGAGAGGATGGAATGATATACAAAGTAATGAAATAAACTAACCTGAACAACAAAAATAATTTATATTACAACAAATAGTAAAAGTAGATAATCATATTATTTAACTGGTAATAGTTGAAGTTAGGTGGGTAAGTAAGTATTTTGGAAGTAATAAAAAAACAAGTAGGTAGTAATTAGTAGATTTCAGCCACAACAAATTGAAAAATAAAAACTTTTCAACAAAAAATTAAACCGACGAAATACGGAACTGAAAAGTAAAAAATAAAATAAACCTTCTCAGTCTCAATAACTAAGCTCCTAAACTAATGTAAGTAACTAATTTTGAGTCGGCGCCGAACGAACAATCAACGAAGATCATTAAATTACTTCAAAAAAATTATCAGAATGTCACCGCGCAACTTTGCTTGTTTGTTTGGCGCCGACTCAGGCTTTTTTTTCGACGAGGCTTTTTTTTCCTGTAAGTACTGAGCTATCTAGTCCCTCAATGAGGAGACCATCTGAAGATTGACTCATCCGCCATCTTGGAGTTGCCATCTTCAATTCATACATTTTAACTGAAAATCAATAATCTTCGACTGAATTCATAATCTCCGACCCCAAAAATCCCTAATCGGGCCATAATTACAAAACTCGTCCGTCATCTTGAATTTGTGAATTTTAAAAATTCATAATCTCCGACCCTGACAACCCCCACATACCAATTTTGAATCGAATCGGACCATAAACCTAAATCTCGTCTGCCATCTTCCAGCGCCATATTGTTTTTTTCTCGAACGAAAATTCAATGAGCAGCCATTTCAATTTCATAATCTCCGACTCCGAAAACCCCTACATACAAATTTTGAATAGAATCGGACCATAATCACAAAACTTGTCCGCCATCTTGAAGCCACCATTTTGTTTTTTTCTCTAACAATAATTTCATAATGCATTGTCACCGAAATTATAAACACCTGCCAAATTTCAGCTCAATTAGATGTCGGCAAGTGCTCCAAAAATGGATTACAAATTTTGAACCGGAAAGAATGACATACGAACGAAGCAAGTTGAATAAGAGCTTGTAAAAAGGAGTGCACCCAGTATGGAGCCCTACGGAACTCTACGGCATTCAAATGGAACTAGCTCATTTCAGGACCACATACTGACATCGGCTGGAGAAATAATTTCGAATGAATTTGATGGTTTTTGTAGAAAAACAGTACAGTTCTGTAGCTCAGCCAATAGCATATCGTGTTCTACTATGTAAAAAACTTGAACCGTATCGTTGTCGTGCCCTCGTCCAGGACTCAACGCTGTTATACTATCATGGCCAGTACGGAATTTATACTGTCAGTCAGAGAATAGTATATTTTCCGAGGAATCTTCGGAAAATCTTAGAAATAACCGGAAGTCTGCTAATATGTCTCAAGTTATACTATTGCTTCGGATTTGAAACTTTTTATAGATGTACAACTGAATTCTCCAAATGTATAGGGAAATATCCCTCAAGAAGGCAGCAATTGAATATCTGAACTATATATGGTACAAATGAGGAAGGCACAGTTTTACCATGAGAAAAGTAATTCCACCTGAACCATCAGTATTTGATCTGATACTTCAAATACTAGGTACTAGCACATCATGCTCATGAACAGGTTCAATAGAATAGTTTATAATCAAGACAAGTATTGGGCATAAAGACAAAAAATCTACCTTATATCTGTACATTCACAGAGATTACTTTACACTAGTTATTCAATTGTTTTATATCGAATCCAGAAAAGTATGTATGACCCTTTTCGAAAAGGCGTAAGCTAGTTGCTCAGAAAACTATGTGCCTGACGAAAATATGTAGGGGTGGGTGGGCCACGATGGGACATGGGCCACGTGTTGAGACATTGAAATATTCTGTTGTTCAAGCCAATAAATACTTCCCCCGTTGTTACTTTCTAATAAAATTATATGCCTCAGTAGACCGCGTACCAGCGTTGCCAATGATAAATAAATCCTCATTTGTGAGGATGTTTTCAATGAGTGAAGAAAATTATAAGCTATTATGAGAGTGAGTATTTTGTGAGGATTTTCTTCGAATATGAGAATAATTCATATATCTTGATAGGTGCATTTATGTACGAAAAAAATAAAAAACAAACAGTGGTAGTGAAGTAAGTTACGGTTACGATAACAGACCAAAGACCAAAATAGGGTTGCCGAATAGTCCTGATCTGACAGCTAAAGCCAAAGGAAGAAGAAAGAAGAGTGATTTGACTTTTGACTGAGGGTATTGCGTATTCGATATTCGAGTAAATTACATAAAAAAGTGGCATTTAGTACTTAAATGGGTGACCACCTGACAAGGAAGGTGCGAGTTAAATGCCCCAACAACTGAAGCGTGGTAGCATATTCGCAGCTGCAGGCGTCTCATCAATGAGCACGAGATAAGACGATAGATATGCCGTCCTTCGGAGGGAACGTTAAGATGGCGGTCCCGAGTTCATAGATGTTGAGCTCGTTCAAGGACCCTACCTCTGAAACAACAGAGGATTCGGCAAAATTTCCGGTTGGTGGGAGTGTGCTCACCGTCGTCGGTGGTATAGGCCGACGTTAAATTAGCAATAAAAAAATAATCTTGTAAATACATCAATAGATGAGAACATAAGATTGTCAGGATTTTTTGGGTCGGTAGTGAGGATTTCATGAAATTTCGGTTGGCGTACAGTTGAGTTATGATCACCAGTGACTGTGTATCCTAACATTTTTTCTAACAGTTATGTTCGTTCCTCTGGCCCAGAAATTGTGGTGAATTTTTCATATCATTTTTAAGGTTATTTAATAACATTTCTTCCGTGTTTCACCTAGGTATGAAATATTCAAACTGGTAAATATGCATAGAATTTTTCTAAACATATGTAAATGGGCCACCATGGGACACTTCATTTGGTTCACCTTGAGACATCATCTCAAGATGGCCCAATGATGAAATTATTGTTACCTAGTAGAAAAAGTCAGATGTCCAGAGGGCGCAAAAGGAAATGCCAGAAAGGTTTGCTTTCGGAAGAAGATATGAGAAAGGCTGTTCGACAAGTATTGATAGAGGAGGTGGTGTAAAATTTAACAATAAAAAAATACCTATTCGCTGACTGACTGACTGGTGTCAAGGGTTTCTAAGAAGACACAATAAAGAATTGAGTATTCGACAGCATGAAGGGTGAATTCTTTCAAAGGCATCCTTACTCAACGAATATAATGTCAAGTTATTCTTTGATAACCTTAAAAGCATATGATCGCTCAGAAATATTATCTGGTGGCACTCGCAAATAAATAATTGAAGAAACCGGTACGACTATTGTACAGAAACCAAAAAAGTATAATCAACAAAAGGAATCAAGCAAGTCAGCCAATGCACCAGCGGTGAACGTGTAGTATTAATTACTACGTGTTGCATAATAAGTGCCAGTTGAAATACCGTGCTACCTGTGATGCTTTTTCCTCAGAAAAAAACACATGTTAAATGGAGCACCTGCCGGCATGTTAGGTCTCGGCACTCCAACGGGGGTGGATGAACGGGGAACTATTTCCATCTGTAATGTAATGTAATAAAATATAGTGGATCCTCTAAAGAAACTCCTACAATTTTATGAATCGATAACCACGAGAGTCACATTACCATAGAAAACGCTCAATTCAGCAAAATATAATTGAGTTACAATTATAACGCTACCTCCACACTGCAGCAATACTCGGCAGCCATTGGATGTTTCAATATATGTCCCATTGAAGGCATATTATAATGCTGTTGTTGGTTCTTGGATGTTACATCTACATTTATGATGTAGCTGGTTGTCTAGATGTGGCATTCGAACGTTCCATGGCTCCATTGAATTTAATAGCAGGATTTCAGGAAACCGGAATTTTTCATTTCGATTCGGGAATATTCACGGCCGATGATCTTTTAAGTAGTTGAGTCACCGATAGAGACATTATGCATAAGTCTCCCAATGCTGATGGACAAATTGAGTCAACGGCGCTGGCGATTGAAAACCAAGTATTGTTGAAAATCTGGATGGAGAACTTCCATCAAGCACGATGGAAAGGCCTCATCCTTCAGATCGGGCTAAAATTTCTACTTCAGTTTTTGTTAGCTTCCAACTATCCAAAGGCTACCCAAAAGCCAATGAAAGGAAATTACGTGCGTTAACGTGCTACAAGTTGTATTTCCACCGATACACAAGAATTGGGAAAATTGAAAATGAAGAAATGGAAACGAAAGATAATGAAGAACACAAGAGAAAAAAGAGGAGCGCAAGAAAAACTTGTTTGCGAAGAAACGAAAATTCAGATCTGATTAATGGCGAAGAGGAAAGTGAAATATCACTTCATGACGATTTGGATGAAGACTAATGGTGTCCTGATATCGCATCCTCAAGCTTTGAAGAACTCAACAGAGATCTTAAGCCCGACGATTTTGTTTTGGTGCAATTTAGAGCAAAGAAAGATGTGTTCTATATAGGAGAGGTGATAGAGGCAGAGAAAGAATCAAATTATGTTAAACCCATTCTTGTAAGGAATGCTCCAAAGGTTGAGGGACATTTTATATTTCCAGTCATTGCAGTCGTTCCAATTGATGACATTAAAATTATTTTGCCTACACCAAGTCTCCTAGGAAACACAAAACGCTTGCAATCCTATTATCAACTTGAAATTAATTTCAACCAACTAAACATGCGCTAATTTCTAATTTTGTAATATATCACTTTTTTACTTATTTCATTGTCCTTGCGTTAAATGAATATTTGCTTGAATAAGTCATTTTTCTATAGTACTAACTTTGTCTCATGATGACCCACGATTGGGGCCACTATGAGACAAAAGATAAAAATCTTAATATTGAATACTTGTCCTATCGTATCGATTTTTATTACATTAACATATTTTTAAGACTTGTTTGATTTGTTCTTCCACCCTACATACAGTGACCGACAGAAAATACGAGTCGTATGGGCAATTCTTTTATTAATAAATTTTGGCCAATATCGATACGTGCAATCGCTTCTGCATCAAAAGTAACACCAAAAGACGTTGCACAGTGCCTTTCACCTTTTCATGTGGCGGAAAATTTAAAAAATTTAAAAATTATGTCTCAAAACACACTTATTTGAAAAATATCGAAACATTTTATTCGTAAAATTTGTTTATAACATTTTATAGCTATGTAGATACATTTGAAAAAAATCTGAAATAAAAAAATAAAAATATTTTTTTTGCCACAACAAAAAATTCAATTCGGAAAAATACATGTCTGACAAAGAAACTCATTAGTTAAGCCAACAGTAATATTTTTAATGATATTTTGTAAACATTCGCAAGCTATTTCTATTTTTTTCGGAAACAAATTTCAATCACTGAATTTGCCATGTGTTCAGCGGCTTCATAAGAGGTCACTGAAATATATCCAGGACATTATAATCCCGTTACTGTTTATTAATAATAAAGGTCCTTGTATCTACACAATTTTAATTTGAATTTTTTATTCGACAAAAAAATAAATTGATTTTTGGCAAATTGTTGGAATCATGCATACCTACAGTATTATCATTGTTGATGCGTACGTCGACAGATTTCCTCATGATCGAAGAGGCCATGAAAAAATTCACTAATAAAGCTAATATGTCAAACTATTAAGTAGTGTTATTTCATTATCCAGGTATTTTTATCCTCTTGTATAGTGTTTTCCATTGTAAAAGTTATTTTACATTTTGTTGTGCGTTAACAATAATTAGAGATGCCCCAAGAAAAGCTAAGTTTGCAAGAAAAAATTGAGCTCGTCTTAATATGTGGCGATCGTTTTCATAGTTCCAGAGAAGCAGCTAATATATTTAATGCTAGATACCCAAATGAGAATATCCATGGATCTACTGCGTTGGGTATTTTACATAGTTAGCCCGTCACTAATAAAGAAGGTACTTTTAATGTTTTGTTATCGGTCACAGAAAATCCACAGATGGCACTATCGGAGAGGCAGGAACGAACTGGTATATCTGAAAAATCCGTAGAAAGAATTTTGAAGAATAATGAATTTCGTGCACACAAACCAAAATTCACCCACACCTTACTCGATAGAGTTTTTGGTGCCCGCTTAGATTTTTCATTTTGGTTCCAAGGCATGATTGAGGAATGTCAAAATTTTCCTATACAAATTTTATTTACTGATGAGGCGACTTTTACATCAAACGGTACTGTCAATTCCCAGAACTGTAGATGGTGGGCTGATGAGAACCCAAATTGGACGATAGAGGCCAAAAGTCAATTTTCCTTCAAAAGTAATGTTTGGTGCGGCATATTAGATACGCAGATCATTGAGCCTTACTTTTTAAATAGCGATTTTTTTATTTCTAACATGGATTACCGCTGCAAAGAAGAAATTATATTTTTCTCCAACAAGACGGAGCGTCAATACATAGTACCCTTGAAGTCAGAGCGTGGCTCAACGAACACTTTACTCATAAATGGTTAGGACAATATTCAGATAACCTGTGGCCTGCAAGATCCCCAGATTTGACGCCCTTGGATATCGACCATTTAGAAGAAGTAACCCAACAATGTATTAATAATATTTCATCACAAATGCTGCGAAATGTGTCCAGATAAATGAAATCCCGAACAACTATATGTATTGAACGTCAGGGTAGACATGTCGAGTAATAGACAATTACAAAGTTTCGATTATGTATTAAATTGTTTGGTTTATAATTATTTCAGCTTCTAATTTTATTATAAAGTTTAAATTTGTTAGTTCTTGTTATGTCAAAAATTAAATCAATTTTTTGTTCTAATAAAAAATTAAAATTAAAATTGTGTAGATACATGGTCCTTTATTAATAATAAACGGTATCGGGATTATAATGTCCTGAAGATATTTCAGTGACCTCTTATGAAGCAGCTGAACACAAGGCAAGTTCACAGATTAAAAATTTTCTCCGAATAAAATAGAAATAGCTTGCGAATCTTTACAAAATATCATTTAAAATATTACTGTTGGCTTTACTAATGAGTTTCCTTGTCAGAAATGTATTATTCCAAATTAAATTTTTTATGACAAAAAATTTATTTTCAATTTTTTTGTTTCAGATTTTTTTTAAAACTTGTACATAGATATAAAATGTCGTTCTGAACAACTTTTTCGAATAACATTTTTCGATATTTTTTCAAATAAGTGTATTTTGAGACATAATTTTGAATTTTTTTAAATTTCGTGCCAAACACGAAAAGACGAACGGAACTGTACAACGTCTTTTGGGGTTTCTTCTGATGCAGAAGCGATTGAACGTATCGATATTTGTCAAAATTTATTAATAATGCCATATGATGCGTACTTTCTGCCGGTCACTGTAAATTCAATTCATATTTACAAGACAATAACTGAAATATTTATAAAAAACTTTTTCCGTCTCCACTTCCTTATAGGAAATGTATGTTTCTCTTCCGCCAGTAGAGGAAAATTGTAAGTGATACAACTAACTTCATAATAAAATTATGTTGAGTTTTTTTTTTTTAATTTTGAGGAATTTTTGCGACTGTCTACTGCCGTAGACAACTAAAACATTCTCTTGAGAAAACATTTGGAAAGATTTCTACCTGTAGTATATTCTTTAAAGCACAACGTATCCTCCAGAGAATTCGGGAATCTATTTCATTTCGACGAAAGGGCAATAAACCTAAATAATTCAATAACGAAAAAAAATCCGCATATTTTTCGATCACATTCCCATTTATTCGCCCGAAGACAGACTCTCCATTCATCATCTTCGATATCGCGAGTCGATAAACAATTACTTTCGCATCTACCTCTGTCAATATTTTCCCGAGTTTCACCGTTACACGGTCAGAATAATTCATAAGCTTATCTTCCTCAGATTCATGTTATAAATCTTTCGATATCTGCTCCCCTGAATGTATGATTCGACCCAGAGAGCCGAAATTAATATCACGCCAAACTTTGCTGCTTTGCCGATCTTTATGATATTTGATGCCTATTTACTGAATATACAAGTGGCGTTCGAGTATTCCACTTCATGCATTCTTTTCACATACATTTGAAGTGAAAAGTGCGCGATATTTATCGTATATTATTTATCGATTACTCAAGTCAACTGTGATCTTGAATTAACTCTACCATGTCCCCCAACCTCATATTATAGGTGAAAGTTAACAATTTGTACAACCCTGTCATTTCGAATTGTTTACCTAAAATGCCTAAAAACCCTGGAGTATTCACTGATTTGATTTTGTTTAGAATTTTTGGGGGACAACAAATAAATGGCGTTAAATTCTGCTTAAAACTTCATTAGTAGATGGCGAGGTTAAGGAATGTTTGTGTCACGCTAAATGTCAAACTTCAAACCTATGAAATTTTATTTTTTTGTCAACATTACATTATTGCATATTTTTGTGCAAAAAATTGTGAATTGATCGATTACAAAGATTATAGTTCTACGAATAAGATCCCGCCATAGAACAGTTGGCGCGAAAATGAGATGAAATCCTTGAAATTCACTACAATGTTTACCTCTGTCTGTCAAAAATCAGATTTTTCTCGAAGTCCCACCTGGCGATGTTTCCAAAGTGATTTCTTCTAAAACGGCCTTTTTGAGATCATGAACGATGTCCCCGATGTCATTGTTCCATTAAACTTTCCGATACAAACTATTACCAAGCCATTCACTGCCCATCTCTGCCTGACTATTACCTCTCCAATAACCTTCTGACCTGAACAAAATGAGAGAGTGCATTGTAGATATCATAAAATCCCCATGAAGTTGAGAAATCGATTAATCCTGGTCTACGTCAGTCTAGGCTGCTTCCAGCTATCTTAGAATGACTTCTCCGGAAAAGGTGAGCCCTACTAACAAAGGTGAGGAGAGAAAACAATCATCTAAATCAGCTTCTCTTTTATTTTTCAGTCATTAACACCCCGCATGAGTTAATCGGAGGAGATGTTCGGAATAACAAGGCCCACTCCCAAGATCGATAAGGCTAATGACTATTATTAAGATAATTATCACTTTTTAATAAACACATGAATTCCACAAGTGAGCGTGGACATTTCAATCTATGAAGATATCTTGATTTTGGCTAGTGAATTTCGAACCGTCACAGAGGACTGTCATCCCATGGGAAAAATTATATGATATAAAAAATAAATATAAAAGTAATCATAAAAATATTTGACTTGCTAGTTTCTAGATAAATTACAATGACAAGTTGAAAAAAATTATTACAATGGGCAAATGTAGTGACCCTACTATTATTATTATTGTTATTATTTTTCGTTTTAAACACTTCCAGTCAGGCCCTTACTTCCGAAGCTCCGACCCATTCGGAAGGGCGCGCTGGTTACATAAACCAATGACCTCTCCCCACATCCGTGAGGTGAGAAGTCATTGGGTCCGAGAATCATGTGTCCTGAGCAGACGTATCGTTCCGAGAATGACTGCCTTCTGCATGCGGCCGGCTAGAGATTCTGCCGATTTACGGCATGCCGGTATAATTTACAGGTTTGAGAGTAGCGTTGGCATCATTCCACGAAGGGCTCCTATAATCAGAACCACTATCTTTACAGAATGGTCTGGATAGAGTCTGCGGAGCTCAAAGAGTAAATTTCGATATTTTGTCCGTTTCTCATCCTCTTTTCGCACGATATTTGTCTCGCCCGGAGCCGAAAACTCTATAATGTATATCGTTTTCTGCTCGCGGTCGAAGAGGACTACATAAGGCTTGTTGGCTTGTATTTGCTTGAGGGTGGGGAATGAGAAGTTCCAATAAATTCGGCACTTCTCATTCTCCACAACGGACTCAATATCCTCCGGAGCGTATGGCAGCACTGGTGTCTCATCAATCCCGTACGAGTGTCGTAAATGGTAATACAGCACTCGTAACGCCGCGTTATGACGATGGATATAGGCTGAGACCACATATGTACATGCTGACAGCAAGTGCATGATGGTCTCAGGCGCTCCACGGCAGGCCCTGCATCTCGTGTCAGGGACCTCTATACCCATCACGCAGCTTCGGTAGACGAGAGTGTTGAAAACACCATCCTGGCAAGCCATGATGAATCCCTCAGTCTCCGACTTGAGTCACACTAAGGAAAGCAACGGTCAGCCTTTCAGATAAACCGTGGTCTTCAATATGTTTGTAGAAGATTCCATGCATCGGCTTATCCTTGTGGAGCTGCAGATGTACAGTATTCTCCGCAGCTTTTATGTGGACTCTCCGTCGAGCGGGCTCCAACTCGGTGTTATTATTATTATTATTATTGTTATTTTCGTTTTCGTTCTTAAACACTTCCAGTCAGGCCCTTACTTCCGAATCTCCGACCCATTCGGAAGGGCGTGCTGGTTACATAAACCAATGACCTCTCCCCACATCCGTGAGGTGAGAGATCATTGGGTCCGAGAATCATGTGCCCTGAGCAGACGTAACGATCCGAGAATGACTGCCTTCTGCATGCGGCCGGCTAGAGATTCTGCCGATTTACGGCATGCCGGTATAATTTCCAGGTTTGAGAGTAGCGTTGGCATCATTCCACCAAGGGCTCCTATAATCAGAACCACTATCTTTACAGAATGGTCTGGATAGAGTCTGCGGAGCTCGAAGAGTAAATCTCGATACTTCGTCCGTTTCTCGTCCTCTTTTCGCACGATATTCGTCTCGCCCGGAGCCGAAAACTCTATAACGTATATCGTTTTCTGCTCGCGGTCGAAGAGGACTACATCAGGCTTGTTGGCTTGTATTTGCCTGAGGCTGGGGAATGAGTAGTTCCAATAAATTCGGCACTTCTCATTCTCCACAACGGACTCAATATCCCCCAGAGCGTATGGCAGCACTGGTGTCTCACGAGTGTCGTAAATGATAATACAGCACTCGTAACGCCGCGTTATGACGATGGATATAGGCTGAGACCGCATATGCTGTACATGCTGACAGCAAGTGCATGATGGTCTCAGGCGCTCCACGGCAAGCCCTGCATCTCGTGTCAGGGACCTCTAAACCCAGCATGCGGCTTCGGTAGACGAGAGTGTTGAAAACACCATCCTGGCAAGCCATGATGAATCCCTCAGTCTCCGACTTGAGTCGACCTGACCTGAGGAAAGCAAAGGTCAGCCTTTCGGATAAACCGTGGTCTTCAATATGTTTGTAGAAGATTCCATGCATCGGCTTATCCTTGTGGAGCTGCAGATGTAAAGTATTCTCTGCAGCTTTAATGTGGACTCTCCGTCGAACGGGCTCCAACTCGGTGATAGAGTCTTGGATATTCCGCTCGGTGTCGAATACAAGACCGAGTTCATCGGCTGCACGGATTGCTGCCTTGAAAAGAAACGCTCCTTTCCCTGTGATCTCATAGTCTTTGACCATGTAGAGAAGGGGATCCAAGCTCCTGATGACTTTACAGGCTCCATCCAGCACCATCCTGTTGTGTAGACACTCCAAACTCAGAAGTCCACGGCCTCCTTGTTTTCGGGGGAGGTACAACCGTGGAACGGACGATTTCGGATGCAAACTACGATGTAGGTGCATCATTTTGCGAGTCTTTACGTCAATTGCACGCAGCTCTTCCAGGGTCCACTTCACTACCCCAAAGGAGTAGAGTAGTATTGGAACGGCAAGCATGTTGGTGGCAGAAACTTTGTTCATGCCCGACAGTTCTGATGACCAGATCTGCCGGAGTTTCTGCTGGTACTTGCCGCGGAGAGCGTTTTTAACTGCCACTACCTCTTGGGTGCAACGTTGTTGCACTTCTAGGTAGGTATACGCCTCTCCGGCATCCAGATGGCGGAGGATGCTTCCATCTACCAGCTGCGCGTCCTCTCCGTAATCCTCGCATCGTCCTCTTGTGAGATGAACCAGTGCACATTTATCCATCCCGAATTCCATACCGATAGCATGCGTGTACTCTTGCACCACCCTCAGAGATTGCTGGAGATCTCCCTCACCCGAAGCATAAAGCTTCAGGTCATCCATATAAAATAAATGGGTGACCTTGTGCCTCCGGTCTCCTAGGGTGCCACAGTTGTAACCACGGGTTTTTCTGAGCGCAACGGATAATGGCATAAGTGAGATGCAAAAAAGGAGGGGGCTGAGGGAATCCCCTTGGAACACACCTCTCCTGAAGATAACCTGCTCCGTTTGGACTTCGACTCCACCTGATGTTATGGTGAAGCGAGTCCTCCAGAGTGGTGTCAACTGTTCAATGCATCTCACTATTTGATCGGGTACCGCAAGGCATCTGAGCAAATGCAAGATCAACTCATGCGATGTTGAATTAAATGCCTTGCGGTAATCGATCCAGGCCATCGAAAGGTTGCGCTTATACTGCACGGAGTCCTGCGTGATACATCTATCGATCAGCAGGTTCTCCTTGCAGCCAGCAACACCTTTCTTTGACCCTTTCTGCTCATATATCACTGCGAGGAGTATTCGCGTGTACAAAATGCGCGTAAACAATTTGTAACACGTGTTCAAGCATGTTATCGGTCTGTAATTCTTGGGATCAGACAAATCTCCGTTTTTGGGAATCAGCACGGTTCGCCCCTCGACAAACCAAGCCGGAATCTGCTGCTCTCCACTAAGCCACGAGTTGAAAACTCTGGCTAAGTGGTGGTGGGTACTGGGAAACTTTTTCCACCACAGGTTGCTCAACCCGTCTGGGCCTGGAGCAGCAAAGTTCTTCGAGCCCTGTAGAGCTTTCCGAACTTCTTCCGGGGTTATCGGTTGGTGCAGTTCATTGGGATGAGGCTGCTGAAACCTCCTACAGAAGGCTCCGAACTGCGTCAGGGCTGGAGTGTCTATGTTGAGTGGCTGCGGATATTCGTAAATCTTCTTCCAGAAGTTTTCTACCTGATCAGCGGTCGGCGGGTTCTCCACAACAAGCGGCGGTTGCTGGAATAAGCGTGAGGGTTTCTCGCGGAACTGTTTGTTTTCCGCGATTCCTCTCGCTCGCCGTACTAGTGACTTTTTGGCAGCCACTAGCATTCGTATCCTATCAAGGCAGTGTTGTTTGATGGTTAACAGCACTCCTTGATTCAATGTGTGATGGACTCGTCGCAACTTAGTTGATTCGCCGAACCGTTAGCGTAAATGGCCTATTGGCCACTACGTAGTCCATTACACATAGGATACGAGATGCGTGTTGTCTCGCCGACTTGATTTTAGCTTCCATCTTCTGTATGCGTCTCTCATGCTTTCCAGTCGGAAACGCATTATTCTGCGTATTCGCACGGGAAAGCACAAGAGCAGCGTCATACACGGCGGTGTTGATTTGCCAGATGTCAGCTTCTCCTGGAAGCGCTTCACGAATCTCCGCATCCACTCGAGCCAGGTCTTGAGGCTTCAGGGGCTTCGAAGTGCGGAGCACCCTGCGTGTTCTGATAACCTCTGTTGGTGGAATATTGATACCTGCCACCTCTTCGGCTGGTTCGACTCGTGGCACTTCTGCCACTTCGGCCACTTCGTTAACCTGCCTAGGAGGCGGTCTCACATAGCCACGGCCACGAAGGTAGGATACATAATCCCGTAGATTTTGTGGGAAAAATGCGGCATACTCTGGGTGTGCCACGCACCACAGAGCATGCATTCGCGCCATGTATCCTCTTCGGGAGGGCTCACTACTCAGTTACATATGCAGAACCCTCCTGAAGCCGGCCCACATATTCACACCGATGGATATCCCTTGCTGACGCTACAAGATATCCACACCGTCTTTTATCTCTCTACCGATAATTATCTCTGAACAGCTTGCTATTTCCCGTACTCCGAATTTGTATTACTATGCAATATACCATACTTTATCTTTTATACCGAATGTCTAGGAATTGTTAATTTTTCATTTTTATTCAGTAAGTCTTTGTTCCCAAAGTGTATAAAACCTGATGTAACCATTATTCAGAAGTTCAGTCATAATAAAGTTTTCTTCACGCTTGTCACCAGCTTTGCTTCATTACGAACCTAGAGTGGTTCAAGAAGGAGATAAATTACGTTATTATTGTTCTCACAAAATCGAGTAGTGCCTTCCGAACCAAAGGCTGCGAGGGCACCATCGTAATTGGCGCAGTCGGTAGGATTGCAGTTTTGGAAACCGTAAGCATATTGCGTGAAAATTTGTGGACAGTGCCAAACCAGCATATTGCGTGCAACATTTCTGGACAGTGCCCAACGGACCCTTAACGTGCAATCACCAATTACAAGGAGTGGCTTCCAAGAAATACGCGGCATAGTGCTAGAAAGTCTAGAAAGTGCTGAGACGATTTCGCGGTTGACATTCAAAGCTAGCATCAATCTGAACAGTTTCATAGTGCCGCAAACGGAGTAGTGAACACTGAACAAGTTGAGAGACTAGAACAGTGGATAGACGGACTGGAAATTCGCCTGGAAACTATAGCAAGTAGGAAAGCAACATAGCCCAGACCCAAAGCAGATCAACGCAGATTGAAGGAAGCAAGCAAGCAAGAAATCAAATAGCCGTAAGTCATTTTCTCATTATCCTTCCATTTTCATATCCCATGTTTATTTACCTACACCAAGAAACATATTCTCTCGTGTGAACAATTTTTTTTTATGTTTCATGATCCTAAAGACTTTGCAAAGAAAAATAAAGCATTGAGGAGACAGATAAAACAATTACAGCTACAGAATTCTGATTCTGACTCCTTGTCATCTGAAAATGATAGTGAAAGTGAATTAGATAGAAATATTGCATCAGAAGGTTCCGAAAATCGAAATACTGTTTTCGATCAAAATTCTGAATTAGAAAATTTGACACAAGACCTCCACATTCTTTCATTAAGATCAAATCAAGAACAAATTCCAAATATGGCCGATCCAATTAATTATCAGGAACTGAGATTATTTTTGGATAGCATACCTATTTTCTCTGGTGAACCATGTGAGTTGAATAATTTCTGTACTGCTTGTGACGAAATCTTTCAACAATATCACAATGCGTCAGAAGCAGTCAAAAAACTTATTTTCAGGGCAATTATTAGTAAGTTGAAAGCGAAAGCTCTTATTTTAGTATCAAGTAGGATTGAATTAACAACTTGGGGTGAAGTTAAAGTAATTTTGAAACAATATTTACAAGAGAAAAAAAAATTGACCAATCTTTTCAAAGTTACATAGTATTCGACCATTTCAAAGAAACGCTATAATTTTGGTATTCGATGCAATATACCAATCAATAATATTTCCAAATTGGTATTGATTACTTTCATGAAATACTTACCATCCACTATTCAAACCGGTGTGAGATTGAAAAACCCTGATAATCTAGAGGAAGCAATGCAATATGTCATCGAAGAAGAAAATTTCTTTTTTCTTGTCAATGATGGAAAAAGGCAGCAAACCCAAACAATACCAGCCCCATATATCAAAGCCCCTATGACTCAAACATTCCAAAATTATACCCTGAAACCAAATGAGTCTAACTTTCAGAATAATTTCCAAAAACAATTTCAAAATATCAGACCTAGCTACCAACCACCGCAATTTAATCAAAACTTAGGAACTCAATCAAAATTCCCTAGTCAACCTATAAATATTCAACCAAAGCCTATTCCACAAATTTTTTTCCAATTAAAAATGAAAAAAAATTTTTAAAAAAAAAACCACAGCTAAAAAACCTATCCAATGTCTTCAGTTACAAACCATAGACCAAACAAAAATTTAACCCAATCAGAAGAGTTATATCAAATAAATGAACCTTCTACCCCATATAGTTTGGAAGACAATAACTTTATCCAAACCGCATATGAACAGACAGACTTACAAAATTTCATGACGGAAGAACAATTACCTATTGAACAACAAAATATCAATGACACTTTTCAAAATGACTTTCAATCAGATGAAATTCAAAATCATGATTATGAGGATCCAAATTTCATGTCACAAGCCTCTGGAAAAATGATTACCTAGATATAAATACTATTGATCAGCGTAAACTCCCATATATTTCTATAGAAATTCCTGGATATAAGAATCTAAATTTATTATTAGACTCTGGAAGTCATATATCTATCATGAATCCAATTATTGCAAAAAATCTTTTTTCTGAATTCATCATAACTAAACAAAATAATTAAAACTTCTTGCGGGAACCAGTGTGCAAAATTTGAGGCACATATACCTGCTTTCAATGAATTCCAATCAAGGCAAAAAATAAATTTCACTCTTTTTGATTTCCATCCATTTTTCGATGGATTGATAAGTTTTAAAGATTTGAAAAATATGGGATTTAATTGGAACATACAAGACAATTATCTCTATAGGGATACAATTTTTATTCCAGTAAAACAGTGTTCACCATCAGACTACAACACTTATAAAATATCAGTTAATGAGCATGAAATATTGAGAACTCAAGTACCTGTGAATTCTCTAAACAATGGAACATTTTATCTTCCCAAACAGCAAATAAACTCTCATTGTTTCATACCAGAATGTATAACTACAGTAGAAGACGGGCGTGCAATTGTTGAAATACATAATACTAATTCCGAAGATACTTACATTTCATTAGCACAACCTTTTGCAGTAATTCCAATTGAAAATTTTGAAATTTGTCAATTTGAACTCAATAATTTTAATTCATGTGTAGATTCCTCACAAATTGAAAATTTGATAAGAACTGACCACCTGAATGGCGAAGAAAAATACCAAATATTGAAACTTTGTAAAAAATTCCATACTGTATTTCATTATCCAGACTCACCTCTATCTTCCACCACACAAACGACACATCAAATAATAACAACTGATGAAAATCCTATATTCACAAAATCATATCGCTTCCCTCAAGTACATAAACAAGAAGTAAATAGACAGATCGAACAAATGTTAAATGACGGAATAATAAAAACAGTTAAAGTCCTTGGTCGAGTCCCATTTGGATTGTTCCAAAAAATTAGACGCCAGTGGACAACCTAAGTGGTGCATTGTAATAGACTACCGTAAATTGAACGATAAGACCATTCAAGACCGTTTTCCCATTCCAAACATTGATGACCTACTAGACAAATTAGGTAAAGCACAATACTTTACTACCCTCGATTTGGCTAGCGGTTTTCACCAGATTAGAATGCACCCAAATAGTATAGCGAAAACAGCTTTTTCTACTGACTCAGGACGTTATGAATTTCTCAGAATGCCTTTTGGGCTCAAGAATGCCCCCTCCACTTTCCAGCGCATGATTAATGAAGTCCTGAAACAACACGTAAATAAATTTGTCTAGTTTACATGGATGATGTAATAATATTCTCAACTACATTGGATGAACACATAACAAATATAAAAACGATATTTTCGAAATTTCTAGAACATAACCTCAAAATTCAACCAGATAAAAGCGAGTTTCTACATAAACAAGTAGAGTTTTTAGGACATATTATAACAACAGAAGGAATAAAACCCAATCAGAAAAAATTGAATGCCATCGCAAATTTTCCTCTACCTAAGACCCACAAAGACATAAAAAGTTTTCTAGGTATGGTAGGGTTTTATAGAAAATTCATAGACAACTTAGCCAAAATTACGAAACCAATGACACTTTGTTTACGAAAAGGACGGAAAGTAGAACACACTCCTGAATTTTTACAAGCCTTCAATTTATGTAAACAACTTCTTTGTAACGATCCTATTCTCAAATATCCTGACTTCCATAAAACTTTCATAGTAACTTCAGATGCATCAAATTATGCCATTGGCGCAGTACTCTGCCAAGATAATAAACCAGTCTGCTTTGCAAGTAGAACTCTTAACCCAAATGAAATCAATTACTCTGCTATTGAGAAGGAACTTTTATCAATAATTTGGGCCGTGAAATATTTTCGGCCTTACTTATTTGGCAGACACTTTAAAATACGCACTGATCATAAACCTCTCAAATGGCTTCACAGCTTGAAGGACCCAAGTTCAAAACTCGTTAGGTGGAAATTGTTACTATCCGAATTTGATTACGAAATTGATTACATCAAGGGTAGAGAAAATGTTGTAGCTGACGCACTCTCTAGAAACCCGCCTGACAATACTTCCATAATTAACGAAACCGGAGATATTGACGACACAATACAAGACTTCATAAAAGAATCAGAAAATTATGCCACAACAACAATTCATACAGCACAGGAAATGCCAGTTTTGACTTTCCCCTATTCTGATAAACCTTTGAATTATCATAAAAAACAAATGATGATCAAAATTGTAGACTCGAATAAGGCAATACTTTGCCATCATGAAAACATTTTCGGAAACCAAAGATTTTATATAAGCTTGCGACAACGCCATATAGATGATGATCTTGAGGAATTCATAGCTAACCTCACAATTAATCAAACTTACTTTTTATATTTCATGAACAAAGATCATGAAAAGCTTTTTATTTCTTCTATTCAAGAAAAAATTATTCGGATCTCTTCAAAATTGATCATTTGCTCAACAAAACTCACGGATGTGAAAGAAAATGAAAGACTGGATAAAATACATTATCATCACGTGTACAAAACAGGACATCGGGGTATTACCACTACAATTGAATCATTGAAAAAAAATTATTATTGGCCAAATTTGGTTAAAGACGTGACTAATTATATAAATGACTGTAATATCTGCCAAAAGGCTAAATACGAAAGAACACCTAATACTTTCACTTTTCAAGCTATACCGGTTGGAAAGAAACCTTTCGAACGCGTGCATATTGATAGTTTATCAATTGCTAAAGAAAAATTTCTAACAATTATTGACACATTTTCAAAGTTTGCCCAAGCATATCCCATTGCTGGAATAAACGCAATTAGTATTTTATATGGACTTTTGACATTCATTTCCCACTACGGAATTCCGCAAACTATTATCTGTGATGGAGGGTCCGAATTTTATAACGACAACTTCAAAGATTTCTGTAAAACACACAAAATTTCGATTCACTTTACGACCCCCAAAAACCCTAACTCTAATAGTTACATAGAAAGATTCCACTCTACCATTCTCGAACTCATTAGATCCCAAACACATCAGAATCCCTCAGAACCTTTGAATACTTTAATGAAATATGCATTATTACATTACAATAATTCCATTCATTCAGCCACAGATCACACACCATTCGAAGTGGTCTCTGGTAACTTTTCTTCCAAAGATCCTTTTGACATCGTTGAAAAAGATGTGGTCACTAAGTATGTCCAAGACCACAAAGAACATCTGCAAAGGATATATCCAGAATTAAGTAAACAAATGGATAAGACAAAAACCAAACAACTTGAGAAAATCAATAAAACTAGGACAGATCCCCCTCTTCTGACAGATAAAGACCAACTTTATCATAAAGAAAATCCTAGGGATAAACTAGCCGCACGTTTCACCCAAGTTAAAGCTGTAGCACAAACAACAAATAAAATTCGAACTGAAACTTCGAAATACTCTAAACATAACCTAAAGAAACGCAAAAAAAAACTAATACTGTTTTTTTTGTTGCAGATGAGAATTCGGCTGCTTTTCTCATCCTTCTATTTTATCCATATTTATGCCTCTATTCAACGCTTATCTAACCCAATTATGCCTATATTACTCAAACCAAGTCGAATTATATCCAGTAAACATACATTTGTTAGTTATCTAAACATAAGTGATCTTTTCCACATCCATTCTAAATTTGAAAATCAATTACTTCTGCTCAAAAAGATAACCTCTGCTGACGGCATACTTTTTCAACAAGCTGATATGCTCTCTTTTCAATCTAAACATCTTCTGAAAATTATTCAACCTCACAGCATTCATAAAAGAGGACTGTTCAATATTGTTGGTAAAATCAATAAATGGCTGTTTGGAACATTGGACAGTGATGACGGTGAAAGAATCAACACTATCCTTTCTCACTTGGGAACCATTGATCACATGATGCATGAAAAAATTAATGATGAGATAACTCTTACTCAACAATTCTTGAATTCAACCAATCATACTCTTTTTGCAATTCAACATAATTTACAAATACTCTCCTCTTCTATAAACTGTATTTCTGTCGAAATTGACATACAAAGCCGTCTGATCTTATTGATTAATTCGATCACTTCTTTTAATAACCAACTGAACCAAATCGTAAATGCAAATTTTAACAAGGTTCACCCTACATTTTGGTCTCTTGATAACTTATACTCTCTCATCACACAAATGAAATTATTATATCTAAATAATCAAATTGCAAAATTTTCTACCCAATATAGTTTTTATACCTTTCTTGGTATTCAACTGTTGTTCACTGAAGAGAGAATTGTTTTCTTAATACATTTTCCCATTTTGAAACCATTTGAATTACATACTTACTTTATCTATCCTATTCCTATCAGTAACCAGATTATTTTACCTCCTAAACCTTACCTTATCCTCAATGAGAAACTTGGCATATACCAGTTCCAAGATGAATTATGTGAATCTTTGGAAGATATCTACTTCTGCCACAACCACTTGCAAATGGACAACAACTGCATCATTGACATTTTAATGAACAATACTGCCAATACTTGTTCATTATTTCCTGTCAACTACAAGAACCCACTAGCACATCAGATAACACCAGAAGCTGTTCTTTTTACAACTCCGGTGACTACACGGATTACAGAGGGCTGCTCTATTCAAACTCACCATGAGCTAACTCCTGGCAGCTATCTACTCATCATACCACCCAAGTGTTATTTCCTAATTGGACAAGAGAAATTTCTTCATGGAAATTATGCATTATCTCCAGTTACATTACTGTATCTACCTTTACTCAATATGTCCACATTACTGGCGCAACCTGCTACCATCCATCTACGTAGTCTTGATTTGGACGAAATCACACATCTAACTTCCACATTTAATGCCCAGCAGCCGTTCCGCCTACCACAGGATCCTGATATGGACTCCACAGGAATACCATTATGGATCCTTATACTCATTGGCACTGCTGTCTGCCTCTTTTTCTGCTGTGGTGTAACATATTACTACAAAATTTGTTACCCCTATACATTGGCGCAACATTGGCGTGCCCAGAGATGTTCATCACCTGTAGCAATGGAAGATCTTTCTCAGACTAGCCACCCATGCCCACCCTAGTCTTCGATCTTCGAGGGGAGGAGTTACATATGCAGAACCGTCCTGAAGCCGGCCCACATATTCACACCGATGGATATCCCTTGCTGACGCTACAAGATATCCACACCGTCTTTTATCTCTCTACCGATAATTATCTCTGAACAGCTTGCTATTTCCCGTACTCCGAATTTGTATTACTATGCAATATACCATACTTTATCTTTTATACCGAATGTCTAGGAATTGTTAATTTTTCATTTTTATTCAGTAAGTCTTTGTTCCCAATGTGTATAAAACCTGATGTAACCATTATTCAGAAGTTCAGTCATAATAAAGTTTTCTTCACGCTTGTCACCAGCTTTGCTTCATTACGAACCTAGAGTGGTTCAAGAAGGAGATAAATTACGTTATTATTGTTCTCACAAAATCGAGTAGTGCCTTCCGAACCAAAGGCTGCGAGGGCACTATCGTAATTACTCTCATAGCAACGCAGAAGGCCATCTCTCATTTCGTTTGTCCACTCAGAACGTTGTCCATTGCGTAGGTCGTCATTAGGCTGTCCATCGATTTGGGCCCCACCATCTTGCCGTTGACCTCCATCCAGATGAGGTCGGTTGTAGGGGCCCTGTCTCCTCCTTCTAGGAACCAGAGTATGATCCTGCGAGGGGGTTAGCCTAGCAGGAACACGGCCGACACCAGAGGAAATATTTGTTTTTTTCTCTCGGATGCGCTTATTATTATTATTATTATTACTCCGCTATATGAAGGTTATTTGAGTTCTTGCGATAAGATAGTCGTGTCGTCTGCCAAAATAGTGAACACCTCTTGATTTGCCCAAAAGCTAAGAGGTTCCTTCACTCAGATAGAACTCCGTCCTCTGAAGCTGTAGAGATGAAGCTTACGTAATAGTCGCAAAACACTGCAGTGCTCACTTCGTTCAGACTAGAATATATATTTTTCAGAAAGTGAAAGATTGCATCTCTCGTACTTTTATTGTTTTTGAAATATAAATTAAGTAATTGTATGTAATTTACAGCACTTCATAAAAGCATTATCTGCTCCATCATAAGATTTTTGTCGTGAGCAAACGTCCTCGTTGAAATTACTAGCACATACATATTCATCTATTCCGATATCATCGCTTATTGAAAGGATTTTTTCGTGTATTGTATATTCATAATTAACAATCAACTTATATTCCAAATTAAATATGGACAATAATGATAAACAATGGAATACACATACTGATTGTCAATGAGATAACACATCGAATGCATTACGAATGCAGTGATCACCATAAGAAATATACAGGGTGTTGGTGAATAAGTGCGACAAACTTCAGGGGGTGACTCTGCATAAAAAAATTATGACAGTTTGCTAGATAACGCAAATCCTTCGTTTTCTGAGATACGGGGTGTTAAAGTTTTTCTTAAAAACTGACTATTTATTTATTGCTCTGAAACCGGTCGAGATATGCAAATGAAATTTGATGAGTTTCAAGAGGTAGTTGTTGCGCATTTTTTGACTTGCAATTAAGAATTTTATGTTCATTATTTGCGCGCATACGGGTAATGATCTCAATTTTTTTAAGAAAAACATGGTACTTCACTGAGATATTTCAAATAAAAATTATTTCCTCTATCAATTCAAAAAAATCAAAAAAATCTATCTCGCCTTTTCTTAATGCGTATTTGTCATTACTTCAATACATTATCTAGTAGCGATGCTAGTAGGCTACTGTCAACATTCTGTTAAATACGAATATTTCAACAAAATGTCAAATTAGCGTTTCTTAATTTTTAAGCTTTTAGTTTGGTATAACATTAATGATAATAAGTAATTATTTTTTTTTTATCGAAAAGAATGGAAAATTATACAAATGCAGAATTGTCAGACATGCATTTTGTCTATGGTCGAAGTAATTGAAACGGTCGGCAAGCTCGACGATTGTATGCTGAGTTGACTGCGGGCGCCCACGAGAAGTACGAACTGTGCAACTAGAAGAAGCAGTTATCGAGTTAATTGCGGAGTCACCTGAAACAATCACTCGAAAAATTGCCAACATACTGAATGTAAGCAACTTCACTGTATTTAAAATTATTAAAGAACAGCAATTGTATCCGTTTCATATCCAACGTGTGCAAGCTCTACTGCGTTTTTTCCGCGCCTAGTTTTTTGCCATTGGATTCTTCATCAAATCGCTCAAATTCCTAATTTTTAAATGGCGTTTTGTTTACTGACGATGCTTGTTTTTTACGACAGTATATACGAAATTTGGCTGAGAAAAATCCACATGGAATCTTTAAATTTTCAGCATCAGTTTTCAGTTAATGTATGGCTTGGGGTACTGGATGATCATTTAATCGGTCCATATTTCCTCCCACAACGACTAACAGGCGACTCTTACCTTAATTTCCTACAGGAAGAGTTACCTGTTCTTCTTGAAGAAATTCCTCTAGAGCTGAGACAACACCTCTGGTTCATGCATGATGATGCACCAGTCCATTTTAGCATTATTGTGCGTAATCACTTAGATACAGTATATCCAAATCGTTGGATAGGTAGGGGAGGTACGGAACATTGGCCTGCTCGATCTCCGGATTCAAATCCTCTAGATTTTTGCGTTTGGGGTTTTCTTAAGTCATTAGTTCATTCCACCCCCGTCGAAAATGTTGAAGACCTGAGGAATCGAATTATAGCCGGCTGTGAGACATTTTGAACATTTGTTGTAGCTTTGCGCCTATTTATTCATTATTGTTATTTCCTGTTAAACCAGAACACTGGTTTAACGTAATTGTATTGGATAGTTCTTGATAATGTATTGAAGAAATGAAAAATACGCGTTGAGATGTTTTATTTTTTGCATAAAAATGGCGCCCCATACGAAACAAAAGGCAGAAGAGATTTTTTGTCACAAATTGAACGAGGAATTCAAAAATGATTTTTAATTTGAAATATCTCAGTGGCGTACCATTTTTTTTTTAAATTGAGATCATTACCCGCATGCGCGCCAATGATGAACATAAAATTCTTAATTGCATGTCAAAAAATGCGCAATAACCTCTTGAAACTCACCGAATTTCATTCGCATATCTGGACCGGTTTCAGAGCAATAAATAAATAGTCAGTTTTTAAGAAAAACTTCAACACCCCGTATCTCGGAAAACGAAACATTTGCGGACAAAAGTTATATAGCAAACTGTCATTATTTTTTCATGCAGAATCGCCCCCTGAAGTTTGTCGCACTTATTCACTAACATATAACATGTAAATGTTTCAATCAAAGGAATCTCCGAATCAATTTTTGTCCGATTATGACAATATAGTCTCATAATATATTTAATTCTACCCAAAAACCTAATTATTTCATTGCGAAAAGCATAAAAACCATAATATTGGATTTTTTACTCATTTATAATTCTGTCAGAAAATTAGATCAAGTTTTTATTTGCTGTTTCCAGACATTCATGCATTTATTCATGTCATTTGCTGAAAGGACCCTGCACTTTTTATATGTAAAGTGGCGACCGGTCACATTTTCTGAAACTTTGGTATGTTGTACTCGACCTAGTAACCAAAAGTGTCAATAGGCGCAACTCAATCTTATGACTAGTTTCCTAGATACGGGGTATTAAAGTTGAAAATTGCCCAGTTTCCCGGAATTTTTTTTCTTTAACTTACCAGATAGATTGAATTTCTGTTGCATACACACGTTTACTACATGTTTTAGTAATACATTAGTGAATACGTACAATCAAAAATATTTATATTTGCAGGGTGATTCACAAATGTATGACGGTAGTTTTTTGCAAAATCTCACTTTCTCTACTGTGACATCAGGGAGGCATATTTTTTAAAGGTTCTTCTCGATATAGTATTTTGACGAGAAAATATTGCACAGTACACATTTCTTATACAGGGTGTTTCATAGAGAGAACCACTAGACAATTTTTTTTAGGATTAATTCAAAACCCTGTATTCATGGATTGATTTTTAGGAAAGGTAATACCACAAACATATGTGTGTCTCTATTCTCCAAAATATTCAAGGTGGTTTATTTATGGAAAGGAATTCTATTTTGAGAAAAGTACAAAAACCATGAACAACCTATATTCTAAAATTTTCCCTGTTACATTTGGTAACTATTTTTTCACTATATAATGATTTTTATAACATCTTGAGAGGTACGAATTCTACATGCGATACTATGATCAGTTTTCGAGATACAGGGCGTTAAAGTGAAGAATTACTGATTTTATCAGTTTTTTCTTCAAAAAAAGCTGGATTGATTTTATGTTGCGCTTATGAGTTTAATATAAGTTTTGGTTAGATGTACATGTGGAAGTTTCAGCTAAAAATGTTTACTGTTATTTTGGTGAGATTTTTTTATTTGTTGTTTTTGTTGTTGTTACAAAATGGCGTTCGCAAATAGGATAAGTTGTCACGTATGTGAAAGACCGTTTCCACCTAGACAGTTGATTCGCTCAAACCAAGAAGAAAATATTGATGTTTTGCAAGTTGCTTCTTTCAGAAGGCACGCTGCTGGATTTCCTCCAATAGATGTAGGTGAAATTACAAGAATTTGCCTAAATTTTTCTAATGCTGTGAGAGATGAACTTAATCAAATACGCATTAATCCGAACTGTCTACGTTTTAATGTGCTTTCTCCAGCTCTAAGGCATTCTTGCATAATATATAATGCCCAAGAAAACCTACATAGAATGTCTCTAGAATGTAGAGTTAATGTGTTTGTTGTTTCTGACATTTATGTACCTGACTTTTTAAGAATATGTGATCATCATCTTGACAATAATAGTTTTGTGTTACCAGATTTAACGAGGTTAACGTTTTGTTAACAAACCATATTTGGTACCAAGTCTTCAATGATTTATATATTGCCTAAGGATTCAAGCGAATGCTAATTACAATAATAATAATTGGGAAAGCACAGAAAGTTTTACCGAAGACGAATTCAAAACTTTAACGTCTATATCCAAAAATAACTTTGAGGAGTTATATACATTTTGTGATGATGGAGAGCAATACGGCAATGCACGAAAAATCAATAAAAAGCATTTGCTTATATTTTTAATGAAATTGAGACATGGGATAATTGATAAATTTTTGAAGATTCTTCTCAACTATGCTTTCAGACAAGCTGTGTGCCTAACAATTTCAAATGTTCTAGAAATGGTCACTTCAAGATGATTTTTGAATTTTTTTCTGGAAAAAAATTCACGTCGCATGCAGCTCGTTTAGAAGAATTTTATCTTATTGCTGGTGCTTCAATAAACAAGTATCATCCCTTGATAGAAATAAGTGGAACACCTGAAATAGCTAATGAAATGCTGGACACATTGCAAGAAAATAATTGGGTCCAAATTCGTGTTCTAAATTTAAATCTTCAGTGGAATCGTTTGAACAACGAACATGTACTTCAATTTCCTCGATAAACTCAAGAGTATTTAACAAAATTAATGGGTCCCTACCATATTTATTTAGCGGCATCTTACATACAAGATACTGTTCAAAGACAAAACCGCAATTTGATTCAAATCGACGAATTAAATCAGGACCCTTATTGGTTGAGATTTAGGATTTACTCTAGGTTTGTGAATGCTGCCAAACATACGCTTTGGGTTGTATATAACAACAACGCAATGAGAATCGCGAGGATCCAATAACAGGATACTACTGTACCTGTAAATCAGGAGCTAGGACATTGGGTACATGCGTTCATTTGCTAGTGTTGTATGATTTTTAGGATATGCTAGACATCAGCAAAATATCAAATTTCCTTCAACCAAACTTTTGAATTGTATTGACGATTCAGGGGAAAGGGCCAGAAGATGTGCACATTGGTCCCATCTTTTGAATATCAACTCTACCTAAGCTGTATCATATCTGCTCTGCCTTTTCACTCATCAGTCTCCATATTTTCATATCTGCTAAAAGCATTGTATGTACGTACCCTCTAATGATCAGTTCAATTTCTATGCTCGCTACTATGTTCCCTATCCTATAGAACCTCCTCTTCAATTTAACACGCACTTCTAACAAAAAAATCACCTTGTATATTTAAAATTCTTACGGTTATGCATACCTGATGTAATGTTATAAAGTTACTCAAAAGTCATTAAAAAAGTTCACGTTTTAGTAATTTCAAAGCCTAATTATTTTTGGTATGGTTAGCTGTATGACTCACCCTGTATGAAAAGTAATCATAGCGAAATCTTTTAGACTCAAAATTGTAAACGAGTAGGTATTAACATCATGGACGGAACATTTCTGTGACGGAACTGTAGAATTATTGAGTGTTTGCAAAAACCTATTATGATTTATTCGTGAATAACCCTGTAACAGTAAATATTTTTAGCTGAACCTTTCCATGTACATCCAACCGAAACTTATATTAAACTCATAAGCGCAACATAAAATAAATCCACCTTTTTTTTAAGAAAAAAACTGATAAAATCAGTAATTCTTCCCTTTAACGCCCTGTATTTCGAAAACTGGTCATAGTATCGGATGTAGAATTCATACCTCTCAAGATGTCATGGAAATCATCATATAGTGAGAAAATAGTTTGTTGAACCTTTTACTTGACGAATACCACGACTGGTTATACCATAACAGTCAGATTTGCTAACGATACGGCACTCGTATGGAAGATTACAGCATCTTCAAACCTTCAAGAACAACTTCTCTTTTCAGAAGAAGGGCACAATTATCTCTCACCCTGAGAAAGGAACGGTAACCCTATATATTAAAAATATAGAGATAACAAAAACCTCATTGGAGGTTAAACATGTCAAGTTATAGATATATTAAATATCAAAGTAATGCTACTTCTGTGTACTTTTAAGTACAGCAAGTAATAAGCTTACCCGTTAGTTTATTAAAGTCGCAGGTTGATGAGGTCTTGAGAACATAAAGAAGTTAGGGCGCCAAGTAGTTTAACAAATTGAAAATAGTATCCATATAACCTTGGCTAGCTTTGACCTGAAGGGGAACCACTAAATAACATCAGATTCAACACAAACTATTCAATGGAATTCTCAAATAACATGATAATCAGAAGAGGAATGAGGTTCACAATTTTAGTTGAATATGGGATCCCACTTTTACCCTTGCAAGGATGTGAGAACGTTCAACACTCTCTAACACGTATAATTGTCAACAAAATATTGCGTATCATTTATACAGTACAAGTAACGATGTTTATTCTTAGTACTTAAAGTACATTACATTTAACATTAGTTCACATGTAAGCCCATTGCTTTTGTAACCTAAACCAGTTCGTGAAAATTAAAACACAAATCCTCTGCGAGGTACTTGGCTTTGTCCTGATAGAATGCGAGTATATATTGACAACTCGGAAAAACATCAAAAGTATCTCTGTCTTCTGTTCATAAGGCTGATCAGTTTACAACAGGCGTTCCCGAACTCACAGTTTAAGTCGCCATTTGCTTTTTATCACCGGCTCAACACCGTCTGGAGGGCATAAAACTCCCAAATTCTTCGGCAAAACACTACAAGTTGCCGATCACGTCAAATACTTAGGGCTTTTCCTAAGTGAAAAAACTGTCCTAGTACTCACATCTGCAGCATGTAATAAATCGTCTTTCATTACTTGGAGAGCTGGCAAGATATGGGAACTGAAACCGAAAGTCGGGCTCTGGCTATACACTGCGATCATAAGACCATGAATCACATGAAACAAACCAGAGACAGGCATGAAAAAACTTTGGGGAAATCCAGAGGCTTGCGGCTATACATCTTAAGTGCTATGACACCGACCGCTGCTATGGAAATCCTGAACCTTCCCAGACGGGAGCACTCAATCACAATTTGGGGATACCAGAATTACTCAGCCAGTTTCTATTGACGAACTTAAGACCCAATAGCAACTGGAGAAACCAATCACAATTTGGGCATAACAGAATTACTCATCCACTTTATTTTGACTAGCTGGAGATGACATACGACAATATGATCCTTCTGTACTCATACGAAAAACCATTCAAAACACAGCTGAAAATAATGAATGGGAAACATTCTGGTACACAGATGACTGAAAAACAGATGCAGGAGTATGAACGAGAATATATGGAATGAGAATAAGAATGGACCTCACACAACACAATTGTATTTCAAACTGAGACCTATGGCATAACACCGAAAAAAACGGTGCAAATGCACTTGACACTATTTTGATTACAGCAATATAGTTTTCTCTCACGAGCACTAAAGTGCAATATTTGATGTAAATAAAAAAAGAACTCTGACAACAAAGTAATCACCATTACCAAAGTTTTCAAACTTCAATCAACGGCCACACTAAGTGCAAATAACTTGCTTCTTGTCATAACTGAAGATATATAATTGAAGTGTCAATGATAGTCATAAACACACAGAGTGTTAGTTACTATCAGTCTACTTTGATCTTTTCTTAAATATCAGTGTCATTAGAAAGATCTCGGGCATGCGCAAATGTATCACCAACGGCCAATAGCCGGTAGCATTTTGCATTTCGGTCACGCAGGCATACATGTGATTGCGTCGTAGATAGAATATCGAAATTACTAGAAAATTGCTTGTTTGTAATATTGTAGTTCATACTTATATACAAACAATATTGTTAGTTTTGCATGGTGTTTGATGAATATCGTGAAGTATGATGGTATTCCCAAAATTACTAATAGCTTGGTGATTTTAATTATAGTATTTTTGACTGAAGTTTCTGATACAAAGTGTGACATATTGGCATATCTTATTGGTAAACATCACTGCTTATATCAAAATCTGTTTTCACTAACTCTGAAACCCAAACATCATTTTTTATTACCTCATCCTAATATTACTGCCTAAATTATGCCAGAGATTTATATCAAATAGAGGATTTGAGAAAAATTATATGACTTTTGTTGTTGTTGTTATACCAGAGATGAAAAAAATATGCTCATCTACTGCTCTGCAAAAGTTTGAAATAGCCATTTTTCCAAAAATTGTTTGCATTGAGAATGTTTCTTATGAATTGAACAAAATAATCAAAATCGAGGACATGGGTGTACCAATATTTGGTTTTTTTCATATTAGTCAATACGATTAATGAGGTATGTTTTGTTTTTGAAGAAATGAAAATAATATATTTGAACAGACATTTATTTGCTTATAAAGTGGAATTCACTCACACAAAGAGATGTGTTTTGCAAACACAAATTGAGTAACTAGACACAGTGAGATTATTAACAAGTAGCATATTCCAAAGAAAATTCATACTCATCTGGCATTTTAGTTTTTTGTATTAAGTACTTGATTGAACCCTTCTTAAATTATTTTTCCAATAACTTGATTTTATTTATATCATCGTGTTCCATGAATATTCCTGTTGAAAATATAAATAGAGTGACAACAATAAAGTTACTGACAAATATTGTTTTATATTTTATATATTTTAATAACACATTGTTAAAAAAAAGATTTTTAAGTTTGTATATTTATTGGTGCAACCAAATAAAAAGAAGAAATGGAAATTTGTGTTATTTCATCATTTTTCGCCTTGGGTCGTCCTCACCTTTCAAGTTAGTTTTCAATAAAATTGTTCGAACTCTAGACTCTGCATCTTAAAAGTTTCAGGGATATTTTTTCATTGGAAATAGTTGAGGCAAATAAATCCCATCAAAATTATCCACGAGGATATTGAAAGTGATACTGAAAATATTTGTTACACTTTATTACTTATTCCATATTGGTGCCTGCTTTTTGCGGGCAATATAAGTCAAAAATTATCCTTGCTGACTGGATGTATAATGAAAATTATTTTGATATTTGAAACATTTTATTCAACATTTCCATTTGGAAAAATCTACAGGATGTTTCACAACCATGGTGTTAATTTGAAACTTATTCAGATTTTTCTTGATTGATGAATGAATGGGACTGCCATTTTATCTCAATGGGTTTGCAGATATTTTCAGCATTTTGGAGTTGAAAGAAAAACTTCATCAAGAATATGGAATTTTGTAGTGTTTGATAAAAGGTTTTTTAAACACTTCACTTAATTCAATACTCTTGCTCTGCACGCATCTTATCACCTTTGGGAAAAAATAATGAGTACTACTAATGTTTTCAAAGGGAATTCAATTTGACAACATAGTTTTGGAAAACCGTGTATTTGAAATTTTCCAAGCAAAATGATCAAATGAGGTAAGTAATCAATTTCATTGCTTCAAGTGGTGAAGTTATTAACTGTAAGTTCATTTTTTATTGTAACAGTGACATCATGTGTTTGTCATAAGTGTATGGTAGAATAATAGCAAATAGCTATTTTCATTACCACAATGACGGTGTTGAATAACAATAAGTTAAATCATTGATAGTACCAAATGTACACTTCAATAATGACAAATATCCTTTTCCTTATACCAAATAAAACCGACAATAACAACAATCAAAATATATATTTGTGGCAAAAACTTTGTATCATTACTGGAAGTACCTGATTTGATAGTAGGTAGCACTACTTTATATTTGAATTTCAGTTTGATATTGGCAATTAAACAGTGTCAGGATCTTTTTTTCCTAGTAGCAATCAAAGTGATATACAGTCCCCAATACGGGTGTTTTTTTTGCCAATACTAAAGTAATAGTGGTTATTAAAGTTTTTTCTCGGTGAAGGACAATACATACATATAAATTCAAATAGTGGGTATACAACAAAACGTATCTACATTTTATCTCATAGCCAAAGCGCAATAAAAGCTCTCAACAGATCAAGTCTGGATAAGCCTTCAACATCTTAATGAAATGACGAAACTCAAAAGGTCATATTTCTCAGGCAACGAAAATGTTAACCTATCAGAGGCAACGAAAAAGTTAACATATTAGCAAAACATGCACCTGAATCACTATTCGCTGGTCCAGAACCTCTGGGAATCAGTAAGATCCTTTGTGGAAACTCAATAGAAGAGTGGGTGAAACATAGACACCAAATATAGTTGTACCATATCGGAAGGCAAAGATACATCACAGCATTGGTGGAGCATCTGAGTCAAGCAAAGGCACGCATCATAACCGGCACAGCACAGGTTTCATTGTTAAGAAAATCGCCAACGGAAAGCCTGTTCTCTCGTTCGTCAGTCTTCAATCAACCAACCAACATCGCATACCAACTGTTCAATAAGTCATCTGCAAACAAAGCAACAAACATCATTACTAGAAACACATAGCAATCCACTCCACAAACATTATGGAAATACGCAACACCATAAAACTGATGAAAAAACAGCCAACAGACCTCAAATGAGGAAAAAGAGGTATTTCAACTGTAAAATCTCATCAGGGCAAGAGAGGAACCACAGCTGTGGAATTGAATTGACGTAGGTACGTGGTTAATTCGTTTGTCACAGGTTTAGCTTCTTTTGAACATATTCCATTCTGAAAAGAGAAAGACTGCTGAGCTATGTGGGCCAGAAAAAAATTGAATGTATTATAATCAACACAAATGAACATACCTCATATGGAATGAGAACACAGGGCGAACGAAATTTAAGAATTTATTGAAAAATATTGACTAATAAAGATAGATATTTTATATATGTGCACATTTCACTGAAAAACTCTTCACATACAAGTTATGGGCCTCAAAAAGCTCTAGCAAACGATATATAGTTTGCCAGTATTGGTATGAAAAAGAGGAAGTTGAGATAAAACACGTTCTGCATATTGCCGCAACATACTTATTTGAATTCACCTGGAGCATCTGCCCATACAGGGCACTGCTTTAGACGCACGTCAGCGTCATTACTAGCAGACTGTGGAGCGTATATTGACATTTTAAAAAACGGGGTGGAAATCTCCAGTGGCTGAAGGATACGTTGAGAGAGTGATAGATAGTAAAAAAGTTTTTGCACATGAAAACAGTATTAATATTACTAACAATCGTACACATTGATTGGAAACATGTACATCATCAGTTAATAACATAATTAAAAGTTAAATTTTGTATTTCGTACAATTATTTTTCCAATCGCAGATTAGGGAGTTGTTTTGTAATCCTGAGAAATCAGACTATGTAGACAAAGTGGAGAATTTTCTTTCTGAACAGTCTTTCAAAATTCTTCCTACCAACCCACTAAATGGATTCATAAGAAAATTGAAAACCTATAAAAAAATTAGTAAATTTTTGGAGGAACACTCTACCCTCACACTCTAATTTATAGTAATCCTAGTAGTCCTCGCTTATATGGGCTCCCCAGCATCCACAAACTTGATATTCCAATTAGACCAGTGGTGAGCTTCACGAATACTCCCGTATCCATCATAGCTTCTTTCTTGTACCGTCTCATCAAGGTTCTGACCAATTTCAAAGCCACTCTATTACAAATATTCCAGATTTAATTGGAAAATTACATTCTATAAATAATCCTACTGATAATTGCCTGATGTCCTTTGATGTGAGTAACCTGTTTACTTCGGTCCCACAACCTTTTTTTGCTTCCTTAAGCTATACCATTGATTAATGAGAAGTTGACATCAGCTAATATAGATGAAGAACGAATCGCACAAATCAACTCTTTTTGATCTATGTCTTTCACAAAATATCTTCACACTCAATAGCAGATTTTACCAACAAATCGAAGGACTTGCTATGGAGAGTAGTCTTTCACCTCTATATTCATGAACAATCTCGAAAATGAATACATCATCACTAATAATAACCTTGAAATTCTTCATTGGAACAGATATATGTTGATGATTATCTGATGATTATAATATATATTCGAATATAGCTGTTCAGCTTCTGGACAAAATTAGACTTTTTGTTCTGCCCCGGGCACACAACCCTACTACCTACTCCTAAATAACATAATTCTTTCAAATTCTGATGAATTCTACAGACTCTCCTATTTTTTCAAACTTAATATAAATATCGATCAAAAGTATTTTTTCTCTTTAGTTTTTACCATTATTTGTTACTGCATTTAAGTTAAAATATTACTGAATCTTATTAGACACATACTTTATTAAAATGTTAGATTAAATAATAAACCAGTTGACTGATCTATATTGTTCTATTATTTTCATTCTGTTGCCACTAAAATATTTCACTCCCTTAGGACAGAAATTGTTCACTACTTTGTAATAAAAAGTGACTCTAAGGTCAGGGACTAAAATATCAGTTTTAGTACCTGAGATTAGAAAAATATATTACTGGACAGCTATAACTTATATTTGTATCGATCTTCATTGCCTACATGAATCTTGGAATTCTTTTGGCCCTGTTATACAGAGTGGGTCAGAATAAGACCGACAAACTCCGACTACAAAAAACTAATGGAAATTCAAATTCGCTTTTTTCTAGATGATAATAAGATTTTGCCTCCCAGCAGACTGAATTCAGACTGAGCTTCAGCTGTGCAACTGCGCTTGCAACTATAACTGATAATATAATAAAAGGTACAGATGTAAATGGACTCAACTTACACTTTTCGAAGGCATTTGATTTGATCGTTCACAGAATTCTTTCATCTAACTTGCATTGTAGAAGGTTCAACCAGAATTCTCGAGAGTTAATTGCTTCATTCTTTTCAAATAGTATCAAGCAGTAATTTCAAATGAACAAATATCAAATATTGAAGAAATAACCTGTGAAGCTCAGCAGGGTAATTTTGTTCACTTTCTTTACTGCAACATTCCATGATGTGCTGCAACACTATAATTATCACATGTATGATATACAGAGTTATAAAACATCTGAAGCTGATAAGATATTACAAACCAACATAGAAATCAATGCAATTTTCAACAGAAACCTGCAGTAACTGTTCACTCAATCCACTGAAAACATGCGCCATTTTCAACCGACGAAATCAAAAAGGAGGAGGTTTTCTAGTCGACGCGTATTTTTTTATGTAATCATCACGCATAACTTTTCACAGAGTAGTTCGATAGGGTGTACTTCGAAGTTGGTCCCATTTGAATTTGAGAAAAAAATCTTCCCCTAAGGGTAGCAAAATGGAGGATATTGATCGTTCACCCTCTGAATTTTGGTTCGTTAACTGATTCTATCAGGCACTTTGTACTGGGTTGTCCGATTTGGATGATTCTTTGTTTATTAGATACTGTTTTCCTCATAGTTGATCATATTTGCATTTGTGATGAAATAATTACCTCCTATGGGTAGAAAAATAAGGGATGATTGATTTTTCACTACTGAACATTGGCACACATATGTCGTTGACATTGACAGATTGCTATTGTCATTATTTTTTATCTCCTACATCCGTCATAATAATGACATTCTATGAAAGGATGGAATTATATACAAAGTGATGAAATAAACTAAACAGAACTTGTTATATTTATGAAAATAGTAAAATGATATAAAAAAAGGGTCATATAAATAATGAATCCTGATATAATAAAAACTGAGTTCTTAGTTCATTCCAACAATTTAGAAGAACAACTTCAACACTTTCCCTTGTTGAATGAAGCTAAGACTATGAATTAAGAATCACATCAATCCTATTTGATTGCATAATATTTGAAGACGTGGTCTTGGTAAACTCTTCGTCATCATGTCGGCGATCTGTTCTTCTGTGGGTATTTGTTGAACACCCAATTTTCCTTCTGAAATCTTCTCTCGTATGAAGAAATATTTGATTGAAATAGTTTGGTTCTGCGGTGAAATTCGGGATTTTGAGCTAACCTCACTGCTGCAGAATTATCCACCTGTAGGATTGGAACATGTTTCAATCCGATAATTCCTTCAAAGAGTCTGCTCAACCAAATTATTTCTTTGGTTGCTTCATTTGCTGCTATAATCTCAGCCTCAGTTGTAGATGTCGCTACCATCGCTTGCCGTTGACTTAGCCATGAAATTGCACCACCTGCATGAATCATAATCACTCCTGAAGTTGATCGGCCCGTTTTTGTGCATCCACCAAAATCTGCATCGCTATAGCATTCGAGAGTGCCTCTTTTAAAATTGGGACGATAGATTATTCCCAAGTCAAGAGTGCCAGCTATATATCGAAAAACTCTTTTTACTTTGGCAACGTCCTCTGCAGTTGGGTTTTCCAGCGATCTTGATAAGAACCCTATACTGTAGGCTAGATCTGGTCTTGTACCAAGCATCAGGTACATTAGAGCACCGACTGCCTGCCTATAAGGAAAGTTAGACACTTGTACCAAGCATCAGGTACATTAGAGCACCGACTGCCTGCCTATAAGGAAAGTTAGACACTTGTACCAAGCATCAGGTACATTAGAGCACCGACTGCCTGCCTAAAGGAAATTAGACACTTTTTTACTTTCTTTCCCTGTTTAAAAATTTACATCGGTGTAGAAATCGGTTTGCAGTCAGAAAAATTAAATCTTTCGAGAATCTTCCTTGCATGTGTATTTTGACTGATTTTTATGCTTCCATCCTCCCTCTGATCAATTTCCAGTCCTAAATAATACACAGCAGACTTCCAAGTGATTCTGAATTCCGATTCAAGTTATCTCATGAAATCTTCCAAATCATGCTTTTCATTCGCTACTGTCAATCCATCATAGATGTAGAGGACTATAATGAGCCTTTTACCATTTCTTTCCCGAGTATACAAACATTGATCAGCTTCACTGACTGTGAACCCTAGGTTTGACAGGAAGTTATCAAATCGCTTATACCAACACCTTGGTGCCTGCTTCAAACCATAGAGACTCCTATTCAGCATACACACCCTATCTGAACCATCTTTGAATCCATCTGCTTGATTCATGTAGATAGTTTCTTCAAGCTCTTCATACAGAAATGCTGTAGATACATCAAACTGTGCAAGATGCATTCTTTCGCTTGCTGCAATGCTCAGGATGGAACGGATGGTACTCAGTTTTGCTACAGGACTGAATGTTTGACTGTAATCAATACCTTGACGTTGATTAAATCTTTTCACAATTAATCTGGCCTTGTATTTATCAATACTTCCATCTGAATTAGTTTTAATTCGAAAAACCCATCTACAGGGTGAAGCTTTAACTCCCTCTGGCAAAGTTGTAAATTCCCAAATGTTGTTCTCCTTCAATGGAGTCATTTCTCTTTCCATAGCCTCTCTCCACCTGACACTTTCTTTACTTTGGAGTGCTTCTTCAATGGTCTCAGGATTTGATATATTGTCCAAATCTTCTACAGACATAATGTAATCTTTCAAGCGAGTGGGTTTCAAGAGCGAAGATCTTTCTCTGAGCTTTCGTGTTGACGTTTCTTGGAAATATCAATTATTCTCCTCCTCCGGGGAACTCTCCTCTTCTATTTCATTTTCCTGTTCTTCGTCATATTTTCCTTCATCTTCACAGTCTCGTAGTGGCTCCATTCTCCTGTTTTCTCTTGACATTTCACATCTCTGGATAGAATTACTTTGTGACTTTCTTTCACCCATATTCTATATCTTTCATCTCCATCATATCCTATAAGATACCCCTTTATCGCCTTTCTATCCATTTTTCTTCGTTTTTGAATTGCAACATGGGTGTAACAAACAGAACCGATGATTCGAAGATGTTTCATCCTAGGTTTCTTGCCCAACCACAACTCGTATGGGCTGACACCTTCGACAAATGATTTCGCAGTTCTGTTCAGAATATAGATTGCAGTGTTCACCAACTCAGCTCATATTCCTTCTGGAAATGCCATTTCTGGATTTGAATACTTGAAAGTCCTAGCCATTTCAATGATTGTGCGGTTTTCTCTCTCGCTACAACCATTCTGCTCTGGCGTATAGGGAGCCGTTAGCCTTTAAGAGATCCCGTTTTGAAAAAGGATCTTCCTAACATCCTCGTTGTCAAATTCCCCAATATTGTCACTCAAGAACTCTTTTATGGCATGACCTGATGTCTTCGTATGTGCAACCATATGTTCGAGAGCATTTTTTACTTCAGACTTCTCCTTAATGAGATAGCCATAACGGAATTTCGTGTAATTATCTTTGAATACAACTAAGTATCGCTTCTTCTGGAAGGACTCGTCGAATGGCCCACAAACATCTGATGAAATTAGTTCACCTGGTCTTGTTGCTGCCATTCTTGTACCAAATGGTTGTCGATGTGATTTCATATATATACAGGGTTCACAAAGGTCTTCATCTAGTTTAACATTGATACCTAGCTTACTCTCAAGCATCTTTTTGACATGACGCTTGTCCTGATGCCCCCATCTTTCATGATACAGCTGTAATAATGAACGATTCGCTACTACTGTATTTACTTCGGCTCTTATTTCTGGTATGATTGACTTGATGGCTACTTCATACAGGGTTCCACCTACTTCGCGACTTCCATGAATTACTTTTTCATCACCAATCTCGAACCAGCATTCTGTAGGTGACGATCTGAATTCGCTTATTGGATTTCTGTCGTGGGCGGCCAAAACAGAGAACAGATTTTTGAAATATCTGGAACGTACCATACGTCGTTCAACGTCATCTCCTGACATTTGTCTACTATTGTAGATATTACATTTATGGTACCTTTTCCAATTGCATTAAGACTCTCCTTTCCAGCAGCTTTCATGGTACAGGGGTGTTCAAATTGTTCAAATTTAACGAACACATTTGAACAATTTGTTACATGCTTTGTTGCCCCATTGTCTATCCACCATTCTGTGGAATCAGTCCCGACCGCTGAACTGACTTCATTGATAATGGACATGAGTGCCACAGTAGTGGCCGCAGCTACTTTGGATTGACCCTTCGCTTGCTCATTTTCAGCTGGTCTTCCATCTGCTACCCACTTCTAGCAGTGTTTTACCCAATGTCCCTTTTCTTTGCAATAGTTACATATATCAGAATTTCTATTGAGTTTATTTTTGTTGATCGAAATACTACTTCTTGCCATTAGAGCCTCTTTGACAAAAATTTCCGTTGCCTTCACTTCGTGTGAAATTTCTGTCATACATGCACAACTGAGATATCAGTTCTTCAAATTTTTTATCATCTTCTTTCGCTAACATCATCCAACTAGTTTTGAATGTTTCGAAAGATTTTGGCAAAATGTGAAGCGTTTTACAAATTAGCATCAAATCTGGTAGTTCTGGTAAATTTTTAGATTTGAGTCCGTTATTGAGTTCATTCCACAAACTCCTTAACTTTGCTATATGAGTAGAAACATCTTCACCTGGTGTCCAAACAAACGCGAAAAACTCTGTAAATATTTTGAAAAACTGATCTCTTGATATCGCTTCAAACTGCTGTTTCAATGCTTCCCAAGATGCATTTGCTGTTTCTTTGTCCATGATCTTCTGATAAACTCAATCAGTAACTGAAGAAGATATCATTGATTTGGCATAACTATTGGCTTTGCGGTACAAGTCCGATTTATCTTTGTGTTCTTTAGTCTGAGCTTCCGTTGCGTTCTGCTCTAATGGTGTAGCCTTCTGTAGCTTTCCATCGATAACATCTAAAGCTCCTTCGTGATAATCAAGCAGATCCCTGATTTTTCTCTTCCACATAGGCCAGTCTGACTCACCGGTCAATGGTTTGATGTGCTTCGCTAAATCCATTCTGATATGGCTATTCAACGACACAACTGATTCAACTATTATTCACAATGCAACTAGAAGCTACCTGGGCCCATAACCTGTTATATTTACTGATAAATAGTCATGAATAATTGAAAAATAACGGATATATATATTGACTTTATAAAACTTATATCATGACATTCAAGATACTTGTCATCAACAACTAAATCTCAACTAATATATATATAGGGTCATATAAATAATGATTCCTGATATAATAAAAACTGAGTTCTTAGTTCATTCCAACAATTTAGAAGAACAACTTCAACAGAACTATCAAAGTTAATTTATATTATATAACAATAAATAATTAAAGTAGATAATCATATTATTTAACTGTTAATAGTTGAAGTAAGGTGGGTAAGTATTTTGGAAGTAATCAAAAATTAAATAGGTAGTAATTAGTAGATTTCAGCCACAAAAAATTGAAGAATAAAAACTTTTTAACAAAAAATTAATCCGACGAAAAACAGAATTGAAAAGCAAAAAATAAAATAAACCTTCTTAGTCTTAGTAACTAAGCTCCTAAACTAATGTAAGTAACTAATTTTGAGTCGGCGCCAAACAAACAAGCAAATGAGTTAGGTAAAGCTCAAAATGATGGCATCGAGATGCGCGGTGACATTTGAAAATTTTTTTGAAGTAATTTAATGATCTTTGTTGATTGTTTGTTTGGCGCTGACTCCAAATTAGTTACTTGCATTAGTTTAAGAGCTTAGTTGTTAAGACTAAGAAGGTTTATTTTATTTTTTGTTTTTCAGTTCGGTTTTTCGTCGGTTTAATTTTTTGTTAAAAAGTTTTTACTTTGTAGTGACAATAACAGAATTGATCTACAGCATGCAACAGCATGACATAATTCCACTTAGAGCCTGTACGCACTGGTGATTTTTGTTAGGGTGACAATAAGATGTCTGGTGACAATAAATTCATTGTCACTGTCACGTCACCGAATATTTCTTGACTGCGCGCACTTACAGTGACAGGCACGCAAATCATTTCGTCATTCGTCAAGATGGATCTCGAGGGCTCATGGACAGTCGCACAGTGATCTTGTTTGGCCAAAGACAATAAATTCTGGAAAAAATATGCAAGTTTCATAGGCTAGATTTTTCAAGGATCACCTTGGTCCAGCATCTCGTATATAGATATGATATCTCAAGACTTACCTAGTAAGTCTCACTAGGAAATTTATCTGCCTCGACCCGCCCCGACAATGGCAGAGGTATCAATAATTTTCTCATTGAATTCTATGAAAACTAAGGATTAATTCTGAAAATAATACTGTGACACTGTAACAAAACTTCTTAAGTTCAGAATTCATGATGAAAATGGAAGAGCTTTCATTAGAAGTGGTTTGACGTATCAGAGTCAAAAGCCCCGTCCCCTTATAGGTCGCGGAAAAATATACCTTTTTGTAGTACACTTTTAGAGCTCTCTTCGGAGGGGGAAAGGGGAAAGCATCGTTAAACTGGGCGAAGGAATTTTTTTTTTCAAATTCAAACCCTCAACTGGTACCCCGTCCTCTTTTGAAAAGTCATCTGGTGCATTCGAGGGAGTGAGGTGACATTTTGTTACCAATGCGTGCATAGCAATTCAAACCTACCGACGCGATGACAGTCGCGTCACTAGTGTGTGTCGCCGGACCCCGCGGACAATAAATTAACCAAAAGTTACGTATTCAAGTGTGCACACCACCGTAAGGGTCGTCCATCAAGATGTAGAAAATGCTGTGAGTCTTTAGTACTCTCCAAGCTTAAATACTGCGTCGGGTGGAATTAGTGGGCACAGGACTAACGCTTGTACCACTGAGCCACTGGCTCCGTCTTTTATAACTTTAAAAAATTCCATGAAATTACAGAACTGAAGAATTACTCAAATTATGTATCCCCATAAATATGATATCATTCAAAGTAACATTGCTCATTTTCTTGTCCTATTTTCCCCCTCTCGTTTCTATTTTCCCACTGATTCTCTGCTTTCTTACTTCCTTATCTTTGCTAACCCTTTCTTTTTCAGCATATTTCATACTAGTCAGAAGTTTAGTAGATTTAAGCTATTAAGTTTATTAAGTTTGAGTGGAAAAGGAGCCTCTCTCTACCTAGTAGAAAGAGAACTGAGCTCAAACCTTTGACTGTATTTTTGGATTATGTAATTCAACTTCCATGGTAAATGTATTATTATCATTGTTATTATATCAAGATCACTCACGTATCTGTCTGTGTCTTTGAGTCACAGCGATTTTTCTCAATGACTGTCCGACGTAGTGAACCTCTTTGAACCGCAAATTCCCCCATAGCTATAACTCAAAAATCATATATCTGAAAATTTTGGAAAAGAAACATTTGTCAAAGATTTTTTTGTATTTGGCTCGACACGAAATTCGAAGCTTTAGAGTTAGGATTATTGACAAGTGCATTTTCGAATTTTGTGGGTGTTCACACGCAAAATGTGTGATCATTTGATTCCCTTTTATAAAAATGCATACCAAATTAGAAACGGATGTCTAGAAGTATCGTCACAAAATTCAATATAAATTGAGATAAGTGGTAAACTACAAACGAAAAACATTTACTTTCCTGACAAATACCACGCAGAACATTGAAGAATATCCACCTGAGAATCTTTGCAAAGTTCCATTATCAATAAAAATTGATTGCAAATGTTTCTTTCTGATGAACTTGTTTATGTTTAAGTTGGGTCAGGTCCGCCTTACAATCCATATACCAGTTTCAGACTTTTGGCCCTAGTCATTACGGTGTAGCCAATAGTCAGAAATCCCAAGACCTCTGGCTGAAGCGGGACCCAACACAAATGAAAACAAAACCAAGCTTTATCACCTGTAGGAACGGATTTAAAAGTAATTTTGAAATGGTGGTACCCAGTGACAGAAAAAAACACTCCAAAAATGGTTCTCCTATATTGATAGGAGTGGCTGCATGCCCGACTAGGCGTATACATTAAACAAGAAAGCCAAACATCTGAAGTGTAATAGTAGGAACGGAGGACTCGAAGTCTCTTCACAAAATTCAATATAAATACAATAAGTGCTAGACTACAAGTGAAGAACATCTACTTTTCTGGCAAATACGCAGCACATTGAATGATATCCACTCTAAACTCTATGCAAACTTTCATTATCAATGAAAATTGATTACAAATGTTTTTTTCTGATGAACTAGATTATATTCAAATTGTGTCAGGTCCGCCTAACAATCCGTATACCACTTATTTCAATCTACAGGGTGATTCAAAAGTACTTTGACAATCTTCAGGAGGTGATTCCTCACAATATTCTAATATAAATTGTCCAAATAAATATATGTCTGGAAACGCTTCCTTTCCAAGATACAAGGTGTTGAAAGTTTTATTTTTAGTTTCGTTTTTTTTAAATAACTTTCGAAATACTGACCTTAATTGAACGAAAATTGGTATTGAGAGATTTTTTGAGGTGTCAAATTCGAACCTGATGTTATTATTGCTCTTACTCGTAGGGGGCGCCACCTACACGTCTTTTTCTTTTTTGAAGATTCATAACTTTCTTCTAGCACATTTTTCAGTAAAAAAATCAATTTCTCCATCATACCTACGTAAAAAAGCTACCCCTGTTACAAGTCGCTATAAGCAACCGTTTTCTAGATATTTGGACTTGAAAATTTCAAGTCGAATATTTGATAATCGATGCGTGTTGAAGTTATTACCATTATTTTGCATTTTTCACAAGAATGCTCCGGAAATGAATTTGACGTTTGAGTAAGTAGTTTTGGTAATTACATATTATGTGACAGTTAAACGTTTTGTTGTTTTGTTGAAGTTTCTGTAAGTTTTAAAACACTAATTTTGAAAAAATGGATTATTTCAAACAATGGCCTTGTGAATGGCAATGCGCGCGAAGCAAGACGTATTTACCAGGAGCGATTTCCTAATCGAGTACTGCCTTCAGCTCCAACATTTACCAATCTCCACCGTCGTTTGGCAGAAACAGGTAGCTCTAAGAGGGCAGCTGATATTATTGGAAGACCACGAGCAATCTGAACCCCAGAATTGGAAGAAGCTGTTTCGAACGCTCTCGAGGAGAATCCAGAAACAAGTACAAGAATAATTGCTCAAGCTCTCAATTCTACTCAGTCCACAGTTTGGAGAATTATCCACGATCAACAATTTTATCGCAAACTTTCATAACAACCATGTTTCGGCTGTGGAAAATCCGCACGCAGTTAGTGAAAGACATTATCAGTATGAATTTTCCTTAAATGTATGGGCGGCAATAATTGATAATTACTTGATAGGTCTTTTATTTCTTCCGTTCCGACTGAATGGCGCGACTTACAGAAACTTTTTAGAAAATGAATTGCCGGGACTAGTTCAGAATGTACCATTAGAAATTCGCATCCGCATGTGGTTTATGCATGATGGGGCTCCGGCCCATTTTGGCTTGTATCCAGGGAATTCCTTAACACTGTCTATCCAAATCGATGGATCGGTAGGGGTGTAGAAGAACCTAACCAGGTCCCCAAATCTAATCCCGCTAGATTTTTATTTTTGGGGACATTTGAAGTCACTAGTTTATAAAACTCCAGTAGCGAACGAGGAAGATCTAAGAAACCGAATAGTGGACGCCTGTGAAACAATAAGAAACACAACAATAATTTTTGAGTGGGTACGAGATTCAATGACTAGAAGACTGAATGCCTGTATCTTCGCTGAAGGTGGACACTTTGAACAATTTATTTGAATGCAATTTAGTTTCCTTCATTTTATTTTATTCTACATATTCAAAATTTCTTGAAATCAAATGTTGATATTTCTTGCAAATTTTATTTAAAAAAAATTTGCACCCTTGATACATAAATAACTATTTCAAACGAGTAAAAATAAATAAAATAGGAGGCGCCCCCTTCAAAAAAACAGAATTACTTACTCAAGCGTCAAATTCATTCATTTTTTAAGCATTCTTGTGAAAAATGCAAAATAATGGTAATAACTTCAACATCGATTATCAAATAATCGACTTGAAAATTTCAAGGCCAAATATCTAGAACACTTCACGTTCTCCATTTCTAATATTATAACTTCACATGTTTGGTTTTCTTGTTTAAAGTACACGCCTGGTCGGGCATGCAGCCACTCCTATCGATATAGGAGAACCGTTTTTGGAGTGTTTCTAGGTACCGTCATTCCAAAGTTACTTTTAAATCCGTACCTACGGGTGATTAAGCTTGGTTTTGTTTTCATTTGTGTTGGATTCCGCTTCAGTCAGAAGTCTTCGAATTTCTAACTGGTACTGACGAGGGCCAAAAGCCTGAAACCGGTATACGGATTGTTAAGCGGACCTGACACAATTTAAACATAATCTAGTTTATCAGAAAGAAACATTTGAAACAAGTTTTTTCCATCTTTGCAAAGTGAGATTGCTTCTAGAAAATGCGTTTCCCATTTCCTCCGGTCTTCATGATGATCGTGGAGGCGTGAAATAGATTTTCGTCGACAAAAATGTATTGAAGACCCAGGCGCAGATACAGGGGGTGCAATTGCCCCCCTTTTGAAATCGTCATTTACGCATCACTACTATAATAAAAAGAAGAATATGTGCCTAGAGTCGGCGCAACCAAAAATTATGTGTTGTTTCCCCCTTCGGCTCCTTCCGCCCGCGCACTTGAGAATACAGTACGTCTTAGGGCTTGGGAATTGTCGAGCCTTGCGTCGTGAGAACGGTCGACTCGCGTAGGATGGAGACTTGTGAAGGGTAAGCTCGAGGTGACTCGACCGTTCACATGAAATGTCGGTAAATTCCCAATCATCAAAGCCGCGAGACTTACGACGGGAGCCCGGTCACTTCGGAGAGGAAGTTTGAGTTGGGTGTTGATTTCATTATTGGGTATCAACATGGAATGGAATCCAGAAGCAATTATTGATTTCGCAGATTTTTATGAGATGGAATAAATATGTATATAAAAATACGCTGCTGCAAATGCTATCCTCTCATCGGCGCTATCTATAGCTACTATGATAATAATAATATTTATTTGCATCAGTAATACCTACAGTTGTTAATAATCCTAATAATAATTTGACATAATATTGAGTAATAGTACTCTGACACAAACAAATAAAGAGAAAGAACACAAAGCTTTCGCTGTCCGTGTCATATCCCATTTATTCATTCGTGCGACCCTTAACACTAAATCTTAACAAAGTATTAGAATTTTTAATAAGACACATACATATAATGAATGCACACATACATATACATAGATACATTCCACACATATACATATATATTTACAGACATATACATGTAATACAATACTGAAGCAGGAAAAAAAATAGAGAAAGATAACTGAGTAGCTGGACATATAATTATTATATTGAACAGTAGTAGAGGACCATCGGGAGTATGCTGGATTGATGGTAATTTTTCATTTTTTTTTTTTTTTAGTTGAAGGAGTTATGTATAAGTATGCTGGATTGATGGTTATATGGTAATTTTTCATTTTTTTTTTTTTTTTAGTTGAAGGAGTTATGTATAAGTTGTCTTTGATTACTTAGTAGGAATGACTTAACCTTATTTCTATAATATGCTTCAGAATTGGAGATGTTGAAAAGGGACCTTTATGAAATAATATTTATGAATCGTGGTCCTAAAAATGGTACCCACTGTTTCATTTGCTAATGGAGTTCTTAACTTATTCGAATATTTAGCTCTTATTGGGTAATTATGTGAAAGAAAGTCAATATGTTTCCTATTCTTGTATAAGGTTGGCTCTTATCATTTGCATCATACATTTTCTGAGTTATTGATGCAATGGCTCCTTCCGTAGATTTTCCGCTTTGAAATCCGAATTGATTATCAGCAATTATTTTGTTTTTTCAGAAACATTTCCAGCCTTGTTTTTAAGACCTTTTCAAAAAATTTAGCATAGTTATTTACCTGAGATATAGGTCTAAAGTTTGATGGTAGGGTTTTGTCGCCTTCTTTATGTAAAAGTTTTATTACTGCGATTTAAAATTCAGTAGGGCAGATTCCATTTTTCATTATAATATTGATAATATAAAGGGTGCTGCTATTTCCTTATATATCGCTTTCAATGTTTCGGCTTCTGTATCGTCTATACCTGGCGTCTTATTATTTTTTAACGATAAAATAATTTAACTCATTTCTTTTTTCATCCGTAGGTTTGAAAAAAAAGGTGAAAGGATTTATCATTCTGGGAGGTGGTGATACTGGAGGTTTTTCTATGTTTTGTGCTAGTTCTTGTCCTACGTTGGAAAAAAACCTTCGAAGGTATTGGCGATTTCTCTATTGGAGGCTAGGTACTTGCCATCGTTCGATTTCAATTGTTTTATTTTTGTAGGTTTATTATTTGTGTTGGTAATATTTTTTATTGTTTTCCAGAGCTTCTGTGCATTATTTTTGTTCTGTTCAATTAGGTGTTTGTGATGGTTGAGTTTTGTAACATCGATAAGTTCATTTAAATGCACTGCACTGGACCATGCTTCCTTTCCTAGGCTCGTGTACAAACTTCTAGCTATTGAAAGCCGGCGTCTCACGGCGCGAGACTTGACGAGCTTGGCTTGGGGGATTGTGCTCGGTGTACTCGTCGTCTATCAGTGGCTAGAAGTTGGTACACGAGCCTGGGACATTGTCCACTGCAGTAGCTATATATGGCGACGATGAGAGGATATCATGGGCAGCAGCGTATTTTCATATACATATTATTTCTTTCTCGCATAAATCTGAGAATTCAATAATTGTTTCAGTATTCCATTCCATGTTAATAATTCCGTCGTAGCCGACACTGTGGACAGAAACCCTCTCGCCGTATGACCGCTCAACAAGCCATACAGCACGAGCCAGCTAGTCGAGCCTCGCGCCTTTGATGTTTGGGAATCTACCGACATTTCATGGGAACGATCGAGCCACCTCGAGCTTACGCTTGACAATTCTCGATCCTACGCGAGTCGATCGTTCTCACGACGCGAGACTCGACAATCCCCAAGCAGAGCTCGCCAAGTTTCGCGCCGTGAGCCGCCTGCAGCAAACTATTTGCAATTCAATAATCCCACACATAATAATGCGAACGGCAGCTGTTAGCCAGAGAGCACTATGGGTTCGTTCGTTTGAATTTTGAAATCAAATCAACACAATCGACATGAAAAAGATTTTGTTTACTGCTGGGCGCCACTCAACTCTGTAATAACGAAAAAGTAGCTATTCGAAAAGTTCAGAAACCGAATAGGTTGTAATACTGAGAGAGTTAACCAATCTCAATTCAAGTGATAGCGCATTCAAGGATTTACATTACATTGACATAGTTGGCGTGAAAATATTCTATTATCATCAGTACATATACGTTTTTGTTATATATATTTCGCCAAATTATTCAACTGAATATTACAATTCAGTATTTGAAGCCTTTTCTTCACTAGATTATTTGTTTCACTCGGAAGTTCTGATTATTGGAGATTTCAACATTCCCAGTTACTTAGATGATAAACTAAAAGATACATTCACTCCAACTACACATGCTCTTCAAAATTTCTGTTCCTTCTTGGACTTTGAACAATCGAATGATGTTAGGAATGCTAACAACAGAATTCTTGACCTTGTTCTAACTAATTGTTCTTGTGTTGTAGAGAAAGCACACGATATTTTAATTAATGAAGACTCTCATCATCCACCTATCAATATATTTTGCAATTTGACAAATAATGTAAAAAAAAATCGAAATAATGCTTTCCATACCTCAGTTCGCAATTTCAGGAAAGCTGACTTTCCAAATCTTTATAAGGACTTCCTTGAATGCGACTGGTCCTTTATGGATCAATATTCAGATCCAAATACTGCTTGCAAAGTGAACTCTATTGTGGAGCTGAATGTGCCAAAAAGGATCAGAACTACTCGCAGTTATCCACCATGGTATAACTCAGCCCTAATCAGCGACATACGTCTTAAACATAGATTTTGGAAAAGGTTCAGAAATTCTGGTGATGCAAATGATCTCGATAAATTCAAAAGATTGAGGAGAGATATTAAGTCCAACATTATGAAACTCCATCGTGATCATATTATTTATGTAGAGGAAAATTTCACTTCTAACCCCTCGGCATTATGGAATTACATGAACTTCAAAAAAAGGAATGCCACCTCACCATCTAGCTTCAACTTCAACCAACAAACCCTATCTGAGTCGCAAGACATCTCTAATGCATTTGCCCAATTTTTTCAGCAGTCTTATGCAACTCCCAAAAATATCACTTTTCCTGACTCATTCAATAATCTTACTTCGTTGGTAATAAATGAACTGACTGAAGAGCAAGTCTTAGTCTCATTGAAAAAATTAAAACCCAAATTAACTAGTGGACCTGACAATATCCCCTCCTTTGTTTTACGAGATTGTGCAGCTGCCTTCGTGAACCCCCTTCGTACATTATTCAATTTATATCTTTCAACTAATACATTTCCTACACTATGGAAAGAATCTAAAATCATACCGGTCTACAAGAAGGGGGCTAAATCAGACATTTGCAACTACCGCCCTATAGTAATTATAAATAATTTCTCGAAAACCTTTGAGATCCTAGTTTATGATGACATTTATACGCATGTAAAGAATCAAATCACCCCTAGTCAACATGGTTTTTTCAAAGGAAGGTCAACGATAACAAATTTAATTTGTATCACGGAGCAATTATCTGATACTATCGATGGGAGCTCTCAATGTGATATTATTTATACGGATTTCTCGAAGGCCTTCGATAGGCTTGATCATGGAATTCTTCTTCACAAACTGTCGAATTTCGGACTCACCCCTAATCTCACATCTTTATATCAATCCTACCTTCATAATCGTAAGCAGTATGTCAGTTTCCATGGTCCAAAGGCTATTGAAGTCCTCCACACGTCAGGTGTCCCCCAAGGGTCTAACCTCGGGCCTTTATTTTTCATAATGTTTATCAATGACATTGTAGCTACTCTCTCCGTCGCTCACTTACTGTATGCCGATGATCTTAAGATATACCATGAAATTAACACCACAGAAGACTGTACTCTTCTCCAAAATAATCTGGATCGCCTCAATCTCTGGTGCATCGAGAATAGCTTATTCCTAAATGTTTCTAAATGCCAGGTTATGTCTTTTACCGCCAAGCGGAATCCAATTCTTCACAGTTATAAACTGGACAATGTCGCATTGAAAAGACCCGACACTTTCAAAGATCTAGGTGTAACATTCGACAAAAAACTCTCTTTCGCAAAACATATCGAGCTAGTCACCAAAAAAACTTATAGATCATTAGGATTCATAATCAGAGTTTCAAAAGATTTTGGAAGGAATGAGAAAACTCTTCTTCAATTATATTTTACATTTGTTTGATCAAATTCAGAGTATGCATCAATTGTTTGGGCACCATATCATCAGGTATATATATCTAATTTAGAAAATATCCAACGAAAATTTTTGAAGTATCTATGTTTCAAACTTGATGGCAACTATCCAGACGTAGGTTATCCACATAAACAACTAATTTCTAGATTTTCAATCGATTCACTTGAATCTCGTCGAAATAGGTCACATGTTATATTCCTTTTCAACCTTATTCACAACAATTTGGACTGCAGCTGCATTTTGGATATATTGAAGTTTCATATTCCTAGACTCACATCTCGGAGAAACATTACTTTCTACCTTCCACTTTGTCGCACCAATGTTAAATTGAATGCACCTGTTTATAAGATGTGCAATACATATAATAAGATGAATGAAACCATTGACATTTTTTGTTGCAGTGTGGCCTCCATAAAAAAACTGGACTGTTCTGTTTTTGTCCAATGATTTATATTAATGTATATAGCTAATAGTTCATACTGTATATTCCTATTCTGTAATTGGATCTTGTATCTGTTGAATAGTGTAATAAAAAAAAAACTGGTCATTTGAGCCAAAGTATGAATAAAAAACTATGTATGTAAAAAAATATATTCAAATGCCACTTACAACAAAATGTGATTATACCGCCGTTGGTAGATTTCAAAAGGTTGTGAAAAGTTTCATAACAACTTGAAAATGTCACAGAGTTTCCCAATTCCATAGAAAAGAATTCTGCTTTTTCATAGTACGATAAAGCTCACAATAAAATGTTAGACACAAGAGCTTGTGCTTTATAAGCTTATAGAATGAGATTAATGGAAACAGAAGTATTAGTTTTTTTGAGTGAACTCTCACGCTGAATAATCAAAATAATAAAAACTTCTCTCCGATGTGGCACGTTAGGTATTTACGCTGTTCTTTTCAACAGTGGTGGGCGATATTTTTGAATGGTGGCAGAGGGGGTGTCGAACGCTGGACGTACCTCGAGGCATGAATGCATGAGTTTTAAAAACGTGAAGGAACCAAAGGACGATGGCTACGATCCCATTGGACATATAACTCCTAAAGGATATGGAGGTACATCAAAACTCCTCACAGAAAAATGTGAAAATCCGTAGTCTACTCCTACAACCCTAAAACCAAAAACAAAAATGACTTCAAAACTAATAATGGATGTACAAAACAACATCAAACGCATATTTTTTCCTAGATGATATTCCTGTCAACTCACCTCGACTGAGGGCTTCGAAAAAAATGAGTAGCTGGTGCCTCGTGGTACAACAAATGGAAATACTGGAAGTTCCAGGGCCAATTCAAAATATATAGCCAGAAAAATATTCCACTTCAAACGAGTTCTGGCATCTACTGAGTTCGGAGGGGTATTCTACAATTCAGATCCAAAAACTTGATAGTCCCTTTTTCCGAGTAGCACCGCCACTACATCCCCTTTTTAGAGATCCTCGGGCACCAAACCACTCTCTCTCTCTCTCTCTGCCTTCATGGAAGAACCTCCATTTTTCTCTTCTCATGCGCACTGCCAGCCAATAAAATAGCAGGAAAACCGATTCAGTGCAGGAATCGCCAGACTGAAACTTGGCAACTATGACACGACGTATCTTGACTGCGAAAACAGGAACAACGTAAGAGAAATTAGAGTTTGACATATGATACAACTTAGGTCGAAAACACGCAGTAGAAACTAAATATCAACTACTCGAAGAAAATCAAAAGACATATACTTAAACTATTTAGACAGCACAGGCTCGCTGAATTTCGCTAACAACTAAACCAAAAAATCATCAATATTCAAATTTATTCGGAGCGTAGGCAACCAATGCTGCATTGAGGTGTTCTTTAGGATGCCAAGCGATTGTTTAATCCTGGTTTCCCCAAACTACAGGGTAACGAAAAATTAAAGGCTACACGCCGGCTTAAAGACAGAGTTTAGTTCGTTGCGCGTCAATAGTCAACCAACACGCACGATTATTTTGTGATTTTGTCGAGTATTGTCGTTGCATGTATCCCATTGACCATGATAGAAAACCGCCTTATCGGTCTTCCATATTGATGCCGAGACAGTTATTACAAGATTTGTACACACTGGCTGTAGACAGAGATTGTAAATTAATATTTCAGTTTAGAATAACTATTATAGTATGAATATATCTAGCTACCTACATTACATCAAATTATATTGTTTTTTTTTATGTCTACACCCATGCGTAGACAGGGCACTATTCAAATTCAACTGTATTTCTTGACAGCAACTGCACTATTGGTTTCTATATTTTTTAGAACACATTTTCTGAAAGATAAGTTATCACACAAAAATGCCTATTTTTCAGATTTTATAATTTGGAATGTTATTAAAATGTATAGTAATCGTTTATAATTTTTTATTGTAAACAAATATGAGTCCTCCAAACGCCTCCAGTGGAAATTATGGAGGATTTAAAAAGTGTCGAGTTGATTACATCCTCCTGGGCTCGTACGTGGCAGATCATTTATGTTAGCGATGACCTAATATACACATTCTGATACGAATTCACGTTTCGAATGCGAGATTTTCGCTGTTTTCTATTTCTGTTTTCGACTTATCTGTCTGGTTAAGAATAACTGTCTCATGTATTGAAGAAATTTGAATGAGTTAATAGGATAAATATCAACGAATCTTTTTTTTTTCAGTGCGTCGTGTTCCTCCTCAATTCTCAATTCCACCACCGTCGATGAATGAGGTGAAACTCGGTGACGACTTGAATCTCACATGTGTCGCTGTCGGATCGCCAATGCCATTCGTCAAATGGCGCAAAGGGCTGACGCAGGAGCTCACCCCGGAAGATAAACTGCCTATCGGCAAGAACACTTTGGAGCTGACAAACATACAAGAATCGGCCAATTATACTTGCATAGCAGCGAGTGCACTCGGTGTGATAGAGTCACCGGCCATAGTTAAAGTTCAATGTGAGTATACAAGCTCTCTTCTATGACTATTGAAAAAAATACCCTTTATCATTTTACAATAATTATTCAACAATTTTTTTAAATGTAGTTATATTGATAATTATATAGCGTGCGTTATAAAACATATCTCACTGCCTAGAGCTCATCTGTTCATTCAGGTTGATGTAGTAAGTACTAAACCCAAAACAGCAAAAGTACTTTTTAAAGAATTAAAAGACGAACATTTAGGAAAAGGTATGGTCAGAAGTCGTCCACAATACGCCCAGCACGTATGTATGTATTTTAGGTTAAATCGGAGGATGTCTAAAATGTACGTCGTGATGATGTAGATAAAACTTACGTACCATCGAAATGTACGTCTTCAAGACGTATATTCCAGGGTTTAGACGTCCATAAATCGTTTGCAGTTCAGCGCAGAAGACTAATGAGCAAATTCATTCCATTCACCTGCTAATTAAAAAAAAAACTAGATGAGAGAAATACATTCTGATGTGTTGGTCTGCTACTGAATTACTTTTTTCGAGTAGAAAACACTATTGTCGATAAACGATTGAACTTTTTTTACGTTTGATGATGTAATTTTAGACATATCTATATTAGCAATGATCCATTCATCCATTTTGGTGCCATTTAAACCAAACAAGGATAATTTTGTGAACTGTGAATTTCGTCAAAGTTTTGGAAAATAAATATTTGCGATCAAAATAGATATAATGCGTTTTGCTAAAACTACGTTATGAGGGGCGCGAATTGTGAGTACTTGATAAAAATGTAAGGTAGTAAACTAGAAATCGGGATCAAAGGAGTTTAAAAGCCGCGGATTACAAACTTCTAGGTCAAAATGTCCATAAAGAAAGTTTTATGTTACGAAGATTTCATCGCAACTGAAAAAACTTTTGAAGGCAGGATTACCTCTTCAATGCTCATGTCAAATAATTTATAATATCCTTACAGATAAGATTAGGTTCATTCAAAAAAGATTTATCAAATACCTATAAACTGAATTGACTTTACCCTGATTTATTTATTTATCGTATGGCTACACATGAGTGAAAATACAGAATAGCTTTAAATTTCAATATCTAAATTTTGAATCCAGTTTATAGCCGTTGGGGAGGCTTTCAGGAAATTTTCGGTGGTGCAATGGCTGTTTTCGCAGTCATATGCTAGATGGTGGATTTTTTGCCTCTCCATACCGCAGTCGCATGTACTGGATGCAGATTTACCCCATCTAAATAATGAGTCGGCACATACTCCACAATTTGAGCGGATCGGTTCAGGCTAGTCCATGTTTTACGGGGTAAGGTGAAACCAGGAGGTGTTTGAGTGATCTGGAGGGTGTTATGGATACTGGGAGGAACGCTAGTATGCAATTCCTGTTCCCATTCAAGTTCCAGATTGAAGTTGTTGGTAATTAGGGTCTCAGCAGTTTGGATGGGCGGATTTCTGGAGCGGAGCCTGTGGCCTAGGTGTGCGATATCTTCGGGAATTTTGAGTAGCGGGTTTCTTTGGATTTTGTCGAATTCTCTGCACAGGGCATTTGATCTTCGGAGATGGGGTGATGGAATTTTGCTCAATATAGGGAGCCAGTGAGAAGAAGTGAGTTTGATGGAGCCATTGATGATTCTCATGGAGTTTTTCAATTGGGTGTCAACCAAGTTCGTGTGGGAGCTGTTTATCCACACTGGGCAGCAATGTTTTGCAGATGAGAAAACTAATCGATAACAGAGGAACGTAATGTGTCAGCTGATGCACCCCAGGACATGCCACTCAATTTGGAAATACCCTGAAGAAGGTATTTAATAGAGATCCAAACTACTTCCTACCTTTCCAATTCTAGAACAAGCGTACCCTATATTTATCGACTACGAATATTGATTATACGGATAGCCTATGTGGAGCCAGAGCAAATGAACATCAATTTAAAAAAAATGATTAGAATAGAAAATTTCTGAGATTTTATACAAACTGGAAAAAATAATTTCTTTGATGGTTTGACCAAAATTATTCTGCGAGTAATAGATTCAAAGTCTTGCCGCGCAAGAATACCCATTTTATATAAGCGGCAAGCTTTTGAATCTGCTACTCACAGAATAAACTAGGTCAAACAATCGAAGAAATTATTGTTTCCTTTATAGTGCATTTGTATGAAAGCTTGTCTTATTTTTTATATTTTTTTTCAATTCTTGTTAGTCATTCATGAAATCTGTCATCTTATTGAATTCTGAGAAAAATTGATAATTTCCGACCCGAAAAAAAACCCACATACCAATTTTGAATGGGATCGGGCCGAAATAACAAAACACGTCGCCATCTTGGAGCCGCCATCTTGAACTCATGAATTTTGTCAAAAACATCATGATGTCCGACCCCGAAAATCCCGACACACCAATTTTGAATGGAATCGGGTTATAATCACAAAACTCGTCGCCTTCTTGGAACCGTCATCTTGAATTGATGAATTTTTGAGAAAAAATTCTTGATTTTTGTCCCCGAAAACCCCCACAAACCAATTTTGAATAGAATCGAACCATAATCACAATAGACTGATCCAAGCCAACATGTTCGAGGAAATAGAGCAGGTTGAAATTTCCAGAGGTACCCCACAGGGGGACATACTCTCCCCCCTTCTGTGGGACAGGGTTGTAGATGAACTGCTAATTTCTCTGAATAACCAAGGGTATTACTCTCAAGGGTATGCAGATGACTTGGTCATCCTCATCAAAGGAAAGAATACTCGAACAACCTCAGAGCTAATGCAAAATGCACTAAGGGCAGTAGAGGAATGGTGTAACAGAGAGAGCCTAAGGGCAAATCCGAACAGAACAACACTAATTCCCTTCACCCAGAAAAGAAACATGGGAGATCTCATACCTTCCAAACTATTCTGTGGAACATTACAAGTAGTAGAGCAGGTGAAATATCTAGGGCTGATTCTTGACAAGAAACTAACGTGGAACCCGCATCTTCAACATGTAATCAATAAAAGCAAGATAAACTTCATGCACTGGCTTTACACAGCGGTAATAAGACCAAGAGTAACTTATGGCTCACTCTTATGGTGGCCAAAAACAAATCAGACAGGCAAAAACCAACCTTGGGAAAATCCAGAGGCTTGCCTGTCTCTGTATCACGGGTGCAATGAATAGCACTCCAACAGCTGCAATGGAAATCATCCTAAACCTCGAACCCCTTGACTTACATGTCATTGGATAGGCCAGGATGAGTGCATACAGACTGAAACAAACAAAAAACTGGAGAATCCGAACAACTGGACATACCAGAATCACTCATGTAATCAATTTCGAAGAACTCGAAATGATTCCAGACTACATGCAACCCCTATACTCATTCTAAAAACCATTCGAAACACGAATTGACGGATATGGATGGGCCCCGAGTATAGAATCACAATCAACCGGACTTAGTCTGGTATACAGACGGTTCAAAGACAGTTGAAGGAACGGGAGCAGGAATACATGAGGTAAGGCCAAGAAGGGACTACATAATACCACTTGGCAAATGCTCCACGATAATCCAAGCTGAATCACATGCTATTATGGTATGCATTCAGAAGAATCTAGAAAGTGGTTATAGGAAAAAACACATCTACATTCTATCTGACTGTCAAAGTGCTATCAAAGCACTCAACTCTATACAGATAAAGTCTAAACTGGTCTGGGACTGCCTCCAGAACCTCATCGAGCTGGCAAAACACAACAAGGTCACCTTGATGTGGGAGCCAGGTCATAGAGGCATTGAAGGCAACGTAAAAGCGGACCAGCTAGCTAGGACAAGCATCTGAAATGCTATTTACAGGGCCAGAACCTCTACATGGGATTACCAAAAACCGATGCAGGACCCTGATCGACGAGTGGATAAAAAGAAGACACCAACAATATTGGGATCAAACTGTCGGGCAAATACACAGCAAAGTCATGGTAGGGCACCCAAACCGGACCCTGACGGCTGACCTTCTGAACCTGAACAGAACGAAGGCACGTATAATAATAGGTCTGTTGACTGGACCCTGCGGCCTAAGAAAATACCTAAACACCATGGGAGTACGCAGGGAAACCGTGGAGTGTAGGCTATGTGATAAAGAGGAGGAAACAACCTCTCATATTATCTTCGACTGTGACGCCCTAAGTAGAAGGCGACACAGAACCTTTGGAGAGATCAGCCCGGAAACAGGTATGAATCCGAAGGACCTTATCAACAGGCTACTAAACCTAATTAAAGGCACAAACCTGTTTGAATGAGGAACCACTGACGACAGAGTGATACAATAGACCCCAGCTGGTCGCAGTGTCACGGGAAGCTAAGTGCCAACCCTGTCTCTGGCTCGTCAGTTTTCAACCAACCAACCAACCATAATCACAGAACTCGTCCGCCATATTGAAGCCGCTAATTTGTTTTTTCTATAGCAAATTCTATAATGCATTGTCACGGGAATTATGAACACCTGCCAAATTTCACGTTAATCGGACAACAAGAAGTGGGTTGATTTGTTGAAAATATAAACAGGATGTTCATAAAATCAGATGTGGAATCATCTGCGACTGAAAGATAAACTTTAGTCACTATCTTCCATCGTCAAGATAACCTCTTGTGGGGTATTCATGTTGAAAAGGGAAACATTCTCAATTAAATATTGATAGAAAGATTTTTCTGTGAATTGAAAAATCCACGATTAAAATGAAGTTATTTTTTGTGAATGTCTAACAGAAAACAACTACTTCCCCGGCTAAAGCCACGCTGGACATTGAACTACATCTGATATATATTCTGAAAAAGCCCTAACTCATTCATCTATATGAGTTCTTAATTAAGACAGGAATAGAAAATCAAATAACTATCTGAATGAAAATGCAAATTTTCAATTTCAGATTTTTGCTTTTGAGTTAGGGTTTTTTAAGAATATCTATCAGATGTAGTTCAATGTCCAGCGTGGCTTCAGCCGGGGAAGTAGTTGTTTCCTGTTAGACATTCACAAAAAATAACTTCATTTTAATCGTGGATTTTTCAATTCACAGAAAAATCTTTCTATCAATATTTAATTGAGAATGTTTCCCTTTTCAAGAAGTGGGTCAAATTTAACTTCTAGGATTTGATTACAAACCCACAAACAGACATCGGGACAGGATAAACTAAATAAAAGCTTGTAAAAAACGAGTGCTCATAAATGAATGCGCATGCGCCAAGAGAAAACCATATTTTTTATCAAAGATGCGATTTTATTCGTCCATCTCGTTCTTGTAGTAATTATTGGGGTATGACCATCTCATTCCATTTGTTGCAAATTCCTACTTTGGTAACAACCACAAAATTGTGCATTGGCTATTGAGTTCAAGTCAAACAAACGAAAAAGTAGTATGGTTTTCTAGTCAAAATGTTAAAATAAATAACCTTATTGTTAAATATATATATATATATATATATGTCATATGACGTAATTCAAATGTTGCGCCTGCGCAATGGTTTTCGGGTACCCGTATGAAAAGAGGATAGACTGATTTTGTTGATTTCACTTTGTTTAAATTGGGGCTCATGTAGTGTATTAATAAATTTATGAAATACACATATAGTCACCAGTTGTTGCATGAGTAGAATATCAATCAATGTTGTGCTATTTTTGATAAATACACTTCGATTCAATTAAGAGCCACATAAAAAAAAACTTTATGTCAATTAAAATGCAATAGCTTTAAGTATCAATATGTCCTAGAATTTATTCCTGATTAGACATTGAAGGTTTTTTTTGCTGTCAATGGATATCTGATCAGGCATTCACTTTGAATAAATACTCATCAATTTGATAACTTCATCCATCCATATTATTTATTACATGTATTCGACTATGCCAACTCTGAAGTTGTAGAGTATACCACAAAATTGTGTACATTTTTGCACTACAACTAGATCGTTTCAAAAATTATATAAATCATGTTTCTGATATCTACCAACTAGGTCATGGAGTTGCCCCCTTTGCAAGGCTCTGGTGGCTGAAAGCTTGGAGATCGATATACCTTCAATTTTTTGTCACTATGTGAGTGGTATAGAAACGAATGGTTGATTTTGCTTGAAAAGAAAACAATTTGGGAAAAAGTTGAATGTTGTCTGTTACACTTTGAGATTGATGGCACAATATGTATATCAAAAAGGAATGAAAACATTTTCCACTAAATCGATATGGAGTGATTTGTTATGGAGTATTCAGTGAAACTGAAATGGTCTTTGCTGCCCCAAAAATAGCACTGACGACCATATTTAACAGGTCTATTCTGTAAAAAGCCGTTATTGAACGATCCGTTATCAAACGACTGTCGGTAGCGGGCTCTTAACGATGCGTGTGAACAATATGTCAAAAATACGTATTCCGTAAAAGGTGTCGCTAGAAATGACCTTGGCAATTTCAGTACAGAGATCCAATGAATGTTTTCAGGATGGTTAATGATAATTTTTCGTTCCGTGCTGAATGTTGCTAACTTAACAACTGTTATTTCATAATCAAATGTATAGAATATAGAAGTCTTGCCTATGATGAGGTATTCGAAGATCGGGGACCCTCGAAAATAATGAACACTTTCGAACGAATAAATTTATTTATTTTTCTTCAGAATTCATCAAAGTGCTTATGAAAAATATCAATACAACTTGCCTTCTATACAATTATCCACCTAAAATGTTGATTAAACCTGCCATATCAAAATATAAATCCACAATTTCCACAAAACTAGTTCAAGTCGTTAACAAACTGCACCCATTCTATTCCCGTTAGCGAACGTTAGACTCTGTCGTTCACTACCGATATCGTAACGACTTTATATTTTTACGGAATACGATTTGATACAAATATCGTTAATATAACGATAATAGGATAACGACATCGCTACGAGTTACGGAATAGACCTGTTTTAGAGAGACACGTTGGGGAAAATTCAAATAAAACCAAATATTAAAAATAACAGAAGTATGTTCATTTTTACTTAAAAACTTGGAACATCAACCAGTACCTATATGTAACACCAGATCATTAAATTACATCTATCACGTACAGAGACTCCCTCTGAAAAAATAATGGCTGGCTATAGTGGTATCAAACAATATAATATCAATTACAAATTTCGAAACACTTTAAAAAGGTCATGCACTTTTAAGGGATGGAAGGAATACATTAACCCTTTCCTGTAAAAAAGGAATTATTTTAATATTATAAATTTTAGCTCTACTGTTTTTATATTTTTTTATTAGTGTTTAATTGATTGGTTTAATTGGTTTTAACTGTCCATCGCAAATATTTTTGTAAATGTACTTTATAAATTTTAGCTCTACTGTTTTTATATTTTTTTATTAGTGTTTAATTGACTAGTCCAATGAACTTTTGTGCAGGTTGTGGATTTATATTTATTATTTGTACAAAGGTCTCCAGTGATGAATAAAGTATTTGTATTTGTATTTTGTATTTGTATCGCTACAATTACTCTGGGTACTATTACTATACTTTAGTATTATTTATTATTATTAATTATTTCAGTTGATCCATACATAGATTTTGGTATCGATTATATGGATTAATATTATTTCAGTTAGGGTATCAATTCATATACTACCAAATGTAGACAAGAGTTCGTTTGGCTGTGATCTTATTATGGCGAATATAGTCCATCCAATATCAATTGCAGAAGCTGTTTCTATAGGGAGCAAATAAAAACTCACTTCGCTAACACGAGCGTATATGCCAAGAAACTGAACGAAAAATAATCTGTACTACTCGTTAACATTTTCCGTCGGCAGACGGTACATCAAAAGAGCCGATAGTCAACGTGGACGTGAGTGACGGCTGTCACTGTTCTACAACTGATTCGTCTGGGCCAATGAAGTCGAACATCGATGCTTGTAGGCGTGTCTATACGATGGGAAGTCATAAATCACGCGTTATATTTGGGTTTTAATAGCTCTGAAAGATTAAAAACCAGTAGCGTCTGTGGTCTTGGTGTGTGCCGATCGAAATACGTTTTAGGATATTCTAGTAACCTACATCAAACAATGAAAGAAATTATTTTTCTTTCTTAATGTATTTGTACAAATAAAAGCTTGTCTTTAATTTTTTTTCATTTTTCATTATTTATGAAGTATTTTTGAAATCTTAAAATATCTAAATAAAATTAGTTATCTCCGCCACTGCTGCTCACAGGATTTCGCCGCAAGACTTTTTTAGGCTTCTGCAATCGATATTGGGAAAACTATAACACCATAAATGGCTAGTTGGATTTTGTGAAAAAAAAATCGCATACTTTACTTGACATTCATGGTGATCATAGTTTTTTCTCATTCCTCTTGCGAATGGCTGAGCCTCATCATGAACCTTTTGTAAATATAAAAAACATTTTGAGATATTTTTTGCGAAAATTGATCTATCAGAAATTTTGGGATTCGTCATTTTTACTATTATAAAATTGTAATTGTCCGTTTGATTATTTGTTTGTTCGAGCATAAAAAAAACGAATATGTCGAGTTTGATGAAACTTTTTGTATGAAAGATTATGATTAGACTCAAAAACTGGTATGTATCTTATCTTGCTGCGTTGACGGGAACTGGATATGTCACACATTTCTTCTCAACCAAGTACAATCAATATAAGATGAGCTCCCATTTCAAGTATACCTTCCGGTTGGATATACTATAGTATATAATATTATATATATATATATATATATATATATATATATATATATATATATATATATATATATATATGATGTAATCTAACCTCTTGCACACCTTGAATGAGTGTGTAAAATGCCATTTATAACGAATTATATATATTTATATATATATATATATATATATGTATATATATATATATATATATATATTATATATATATATATATATATATATATATATATATATACACAAAACTAGGTATATTGGGGTAAAAAAAAAAAACTTAACTCTTTAAAGTTTATCCAAGTTTTCGGAAATGTTAATTTCCATCGTCAGGGAGACTACAATAGATGAAAAAAACCAATAGTAATACATATTCAGATGCGAAACAATATGCTACTGACAACTTTGTTGAGGTTGGTTTCAATGACATATTCATCTAACATAGTGATACAAAAGAAAAAAAACGTAGATCAAGGAATAAAACGAAGTTCAAAAGTTACTACAACCACATTAGCGTTGTTTAAAATTATATAGATATAATTGTGTACTGTATGTGAAACTTACAAGTTAGGAATGAATTTCGTAATTATATTTAAGCCAACGACACCTGACGGGTATCACTTGGAATTAGTTACAGTGGTGCCAACTGTTAGATTAGTACCAACTGATGTTACCAGGTGGTGGTAATGTTAAAAAGAACTATTATTTTATATTGCTTCGTTGTCAATTATAATTGATATTTAAAGACAATAAATGAGAGATCTCACTCAAATGGTTACTATGTTTTATTTTTTTATATTTTATATTACATTGTTGTCAATTTTTATTGATATCTACAGACAATGAATAAGAGTAGATCTCAGTTATCTGTTTTTTATTTATACAATTATTTTCTTGGGAAATGAAAGCCATTTCTAAGAATGCTCTTAGATGTATGCGACTCTATCGCTAGCACTTTCACTGAATCGTAATTCATCTGGTGGTCAAATTTATTCACATGTTCTGCCAGAGCACATCTTTCAGGACGCAATCTGCAGTCACTTCAGGTAATGACGTGAAAAAAGGTGGAGTAGGCGTATTGTTAGTTTCATAGTTGTCTGAGAAAATGTTCAAGTTATTACTGTTTTTTAACGTTTTAACATTACCGCCACCTGGTAACATCAGTTGGTACTAATCTAACAGTTGGCACCACTGTAACTAATTACAAGTGACACCCGTCGGGTGTCGTTGGCTTAAATATAATTGCGAGATTCATTCCTAACCTGTCAGTTTCACTTGTCACACCAGGATTCGACTTCCTGGGGTCGTGGGAGGCGGTTGTTTGACCACGCGGACCGGAAGTCAAGTAAATGTCAGTTTTTGTACAGCCGTTCCACGTGCATTGAAAAGTTTAAAAATTATATGTTGTGAAAGTAATGGGCATTTGAGGATCACTTCGAGTGAGACCATCCCGGTGCCCCCCGAAGGGAAATCGAAGCAGACAGAATACGTTCCTAGGTGATGTGGATTTCCGCGACTGGTATATTATCCTGTAGGATAGACCATAACTAATGAACGAACGAAAACTTGTCACACCACATAGAGTACACAATTATATTTATATAATGTTAAACAACGCTAATATGGTTGTAGTAACTTTGAACTTCGTTTTATTCCTTGATCTACTTTTTTTTATTTTGTATCACTATGTTAGATGAATATGTTTAACATCATTGAAACCAACCTCAACAAAGTTGTAAGTAGCATATTGTTTCGCACCTGAATATGTATTACTATTGGTTTTTTTCATCTATTGTAGTCTCCCAGATGATTGAAATAAACATTTCCGAAAGTTTGGATAAACCTTAAAGAGTTTACTTTTTCATTGCTGCTTACCCCAATATCTCTAGTTTTGTACCTAACTAGTCAGCAAATACTTCCCACACTTCACGACGTTTCGGCAAATTCACATTTGCCATCTTTAGGTGATGTCAAAAATTCGATTGTTTCGAACTCGACTGATCTTTTCGTGTTGTGCTGCTCAATTTGTTATCACAAAGGCATGAGCTAGATGGAACAACACAAAGAAAAGCATAAGAAAAAATACGAATTTCACGCGGACAAAGTCACGGGTACCAGCTAGTTCATTATATGGGCAGTGTGGAGCAGTGAATAACATTATATTGATTGTATTGTACCTATCCCTGCGGATACCCATGTCTCGGTTGGGTAGTGCACACCAAAAAAATTAATTCTATATCATCTAAAAATGAGAGCTATCCGATTGATGGTAAAAACCACAAAAATTAAATACATTCATTTTCAAAAATACAAAACTCGAAATCTGCCCATATTTTAGCTTTGTGCCATTTGGCATTTCCGATCAACAAATCGAGAAATATGTAATGCCACAAATTCAGCTGAATTCACAGAAAGCCATTTTTATAAGAGCAGGGTTCGGTAATCATTTCAAAATTCACAAAACAGCCAGATGTGGATTGATCAAGCTCATCGTGAGATGTCATTCGATAACGAATTAGTTTCGTTTTATAAAAATGTATTTTAAGTCAATATCAGGCAAAGGAAAATAAATTACAATATATAGGACATTTTTTATTTCAATTCAATTGAATACAAAACTGTATCAAAGAAATATACTAGTAACAACAGTAATTAAGCAACATTCAACTTTCGGTCGCTTACCAATGAAGACAGTTGTCAAATATTTACACAATTTTTTCAATTTATTTTATTTTTTCATAAATATCTGATTCTAGGGATAAATAAATGTTATTGTTAAATATGTATATATAATTGCATAGTAACTACGATACGCCTCTCAAAAGTGACCCCTAAAAATCACTTTTCAAAAAGTTTTTGAAATGTGACAAAATGTTAGGTTTCTTAATAAGTTCCGATTCTATATAATGGAAAACGATTAGCATAGTCCAACAACCATTTTTGAACTTATTTTCAATTCATGAAAAGAAAAACAATCAAAATTGAGTATTTTCATGTTGCTCAATACTTTGTTGAAAAATATCGAAATTAAATACAGCTTGTTGGATGGAACAGTAAATTGGTAAAAATACATTTGTCATCATGTCATCATTTGGTTATTCATGGAGTAAATTTGAATTTTCGCTTATAATACAGATATTGGTAATGACTGTAATGACAAATGTTCTTTATTTTCATCGTTTGAGTTGTTTAAGTGCCTATTTCTGCATACAATCAAGTATTTAAAAAAACGGTATAGTTCTAAAATGCCAAAAAAGGCGACAATAATATTCTACTGGTACAGGCAGTAAAACCGGACAAGGAACTGAATAATCGCAGGAAATTGGTATAATTGCAAAAATGCCTTGCAAGAGGCTCCAGTAGGGCAAAAATCTATATCATATCAGATAGCCAAGCAGCACCAAAAACTCTAAAGACACACAGTTGTGAGTCTAGAGTGACTTGGGACTGCAAACTCTCCCTAAGGCAACTGGTGCCAGGTCACAAGGGAAGCAAAGGCAATGAGAAAGCAGACAGCCTTGCCAAGGAAGGGCAAACACTCAATTTCCTGGTCCAGTACCCTTCTGTGGTCTCTTCAAAAGGAAGAGTTTTGGCGCTGGGAAACTGACCAAATCAAAACCCACTGGAATAAGGTTCCAGGACAAAGACAAACGACAAGGCTTCTGAGCCCATCGCCAAGGAAAACTAAACATCTTCTCGAATTGGACAAGAAAGACTTGAAACTGCTCACTGGATATTTTCCTGCGAGGTATCACCTCAAAAAAATGCATAAATCAGACAGTGAACTGTGTTACTGCGAGAACTTCGCTGAAACTGCAGAACACCTGCTTTGCGACTGCCAAGCGCTGTTTTTCAAAAGGCTCAAGTTTCTCGAAGGGCCCTCAGACATCAGAAACTTAGCTCCCAGGAAACTGATGAACTTCGCATTGAGTCTCGGAATCCCGGCTCTTGAATAGATAAAGGGTAATGTACAAAAGATCGTATGGGTCAAAGTATGGAGATGCCAAAGAGCCATATCGACCCCCCTACAATCTACATCTCACATAAATATTGACCTGTAGCAAATGTATAAAATAATTTTTGTTATTGTTTTGTTGTATTTTTCCCTGATTTAAATAAATCATTTTAATTGTGTATCAATGCTTTGTTAGTATTGAATGAATGTGGTTTTTTGTGGAGGAACAACGTTTCTTGACATGTTTTTTGGGTAACCTTCCACAGTCTGAAAATGAAAATATAATCAGGAAAATCTATACAAGTGTAGAAAGGGCAAACTAATTAGTCCACCCCGATAAGTTATTGCGTTCACCAAATTATATTTCCTATAGAAAAATGATTCAATTAGTCAATAACTTGCCGTTTTCTGAATTTGTCTATCAAAAGAATTTTTAAAAAATTCAAAAGATACTTTCTCAAAATCTTCTAAATCTCCTTTAATTGTTTTAATAATTTGGATTTTTTCTTGCAGAGTCTTTTTCGCTTTTTCAACTGACGGATGTCAATTGAGATCTGTCAGTTGAAAAAGCGAAAAAGACTCTGCAAGAAAAAATCCAAATTATTAAAACAATCAAAGGAGATTCAGAAGATTTTGAGAACGGGGGCAGATATAGTCCCCGAAACGTCAATCAAAAACTATATAGAGAAGTATCTTTTGAAGTTTTTTTTTAAATTTTTTATAGGCAAATTCAGAAAACGGCAAGTTATTGACTAATTGAATCATTTTTCTATAGGAAATATAATTTGGTGAACGCAATAACTTATAGGGGTGAACTAATTAATTTGCCCTTTCTACACTTGTATAGATTTTCCTGATTATATTTTCATTTTCAGACTGTGGAAGGTTACCCCAAAAACATGTCAAGAAATGCTTTGTTGTTATGTTATTTTTATATTTATAGGGATGAACTGTTAAAGCAGTGCCAACGACTATGAATTATATCCATCTCTTTTTATTACTTGGTCAACCAATACAAAACAAAGATAAAAATATTATGTTGTATTGTTAACTTGAAATTTGGACTGCCGCTCCCAGATCCTCAAAGAGTTTGGTTCACATTAAGAAGGTAACGATTAATTTAAATCTGACTAGGGACAATAGTGCCAATGACTGTCGTATTTATCCTAAATTTTTTATATTATTTCCATCAAATATTATTTCCATCAAATATTTTCCAATATCATTATTAATGTCTTCTATTAAAAAACGAATCAATGGCCCATATCTTTCTAAGGAGCTTATCAACCTGTATGCGCAATATGTGGCGACTAGAGTACAATACCATATTTTTCAAGTGAAATTAATTAAGGCACTGCTCTAAATAGTGACATCAGTTGATACACAGGGAGCATATTTTTTAATAGAATAAAAGTACTATAATGTAGTCATTAGAAAAATATGCGGAGCAGTTGGACGAGACAATTTTGGAACGATTTCTAAAAAATGTTTTTGGCTTTGACAAGTGTGAATCGCCATCACATGAGAGAGCAAAGATCGGACAGTGGTTTATTTTTATATCTTAATTATGAATTTTCCATTGAAAAAATAATGTCAAATGCAGAGGAACAACATAACCACACTCGCATAGTCCATGAATGAATATAGAACAAATATCTAATACTGATACGGACTACTAATAAAGCGAGCTCTAGTATTTGCTGAGTGTTTCTAATCATCAAAACAGAAATAGATTGACTATTTTCCAGAGAAAAAAGAAATATAAACAATGCTTCCTTTTCGTTAATAATTTCCCCACAGAAATTATCAATTTCCAAAATGTTAAAAATAGAATCATGTATGATTGCATGCCATACAGTAGATCGCCGGGAGGTCAGATTGTGTATGGATTACACGTTATTCGATATGTCTTGTGTTTTACCTTTGCTTTTATTTCAAGTGTGATGCACACCATAATTAACATAAACTGATTTTAATGATCTTGAGATTTTTTAACTTTTTATTATGTTCTACTTCCAAACCCCATAATACTAGTATTCGTTTTTGGCTGAGAACGGACTTTGAGAAGTCCGAAACATGTACCATCCCTATTTAAGAAGGTAATAAACATTGTGGAGAATGAATTTTCTTGGAACATTTCATTCCGCTCCCCTTCGTGATACGATGGACTTTTTTCACAAATTATAATCTACAATTTCCTACTTCTGACTCAACCGGTGGTAATAACTACTTTTTTGTGCAATACTGCGGTTTCGTGCAATACTGCGGTTTCATGCAATACGGCGTGAAGTTTAAGCTTGTATCCCATTTTCGAAAAACTTGGACCACATCAGTGGAATTCCATTCCTTCAACTCTTTTTTTTTCTTTAAAAATAATTTTCAGAAAAATGACAGTCGTTCTTTTTTGTAGAAAATGTTTATAACTACAAAAAAGTACTCCTACATTTTCTCTGAAAAATACATAGTTTAGCAGTTATTCATAAAAAGTCCCAACAACCACCAGAAGTGACGTATTTTTTATACCAGGCAACTCCCTCATGGTACTCATGATACCTTCAAACATTTTTTAGGTACCATGATGAAGGATATCCTACCTTTTCTGCTTATTCTTTGAATGATTCTGTGTGAAGTTTGAGGTTAGTTCACCTTGTATAGCAATATTTGACAACTGTTTCCAATGGTGGACCGTTTTTATACCTAAACTAAATATTAATTAAAATATGAAATCAATGTTTGTTGACATATAATCAATTATATTTCGAAAATCTACATAGTTATAAAACTTTATTTGATTCTTTGGAACAAAAAAAATCCAATGGCGCGTCCAATCGGAAAAGGTACATTTCAGAAAAATGCTTCGATGGAAAACAAGCTTGAGTAAATCCAATCATAAAATGTGATCCTTCGGACAATGAGAATTTTTGCATAAAAAACTGACTAACTGTGATAACGAGAATACATATGAAAGCGGCGTCAAGACGATGCTGATTAAACTCTACTATTTTGAATTTCATGAATGCAATGTTTTTGTCAAGTAACAGCAAAAACAGGTAATTTAAACATGTATTTGAAATATTGTCGGAATTTTAAATACACTATAGTATTCAAAATTCCTTGAAATACTATATCATGTAGGTATTTCGATTCCATTTTTTAGTATTTTAAATATATCCAGAGTCATTTCAAGTATTTGATATACTTGCAAAATATTCAAAGACTCAAAAATATTTGAATTTTTTTATCGAAATAATTTGAAATATATTGAAAATTAACATTTACAAAATACAAGTATTATTGAAGGACCAAATAAATAAATCTGAATGATTATTTGTGGTAAAGTTCTGAATTAGAACAAAAGGAATTTAAAACACTGCTAGAATCGCAGCTCTGAGAAAAAAATATCGGAAGATGATACTAGGGCCTACCCAAAACACAGAAAATATGATAGTAATGGAGAGCATCAGAAAAGAGAAGGGAAGCTCACGGTTTTGAAAAACTTCCACTTGAGTCACTGCAATATTCTCCATAGATTGGCGACTAGTGGCCATGCCTCGGATTGATGTTGGCTATTTCATGAGAACTACATGACCGAAATGGAACTAACTGGTCCTATTAGCTGATGTATAACATACCAACGGCTGCCAATACTATTACAGTCTCACATTCTATGTGACTGCGAAACATGAAATATTTAATACCCCTTTCAGTACAAGTTAATAAATGTACAAAGTCGATACAGTGAATATTTTCGTTCAGAAAGATATAAGCTATATGATTTCAAGCTCATTAACTGAGATCGTTCTCAACAGTAATCCTGAATTTCAACATGTACCTATTACAGCTGAAATCAATGAATTTAAAAAAAGGAGCCTGGCAATGATATTTATGATCAGTAAGAAAGAGGTCCAGGCAAAATGATGGAAATACATGGTTACACATCATCAGAATATCAAAATAAGGTGATTCAACCAAATATGCCAAAAGAAAAAAGACTTTATATCTGAAAAAGAAAGAAAACACATCTAAACAAATTCACATATTTGGAGAAGTCAAATCTCACCATATTATAGCACCACACTTATGTGGTGTTCCACAAATACACAAACAACTTATGAGACTGAGACCAAGTTTTACTCAATTGGCACCATATCAAAATTTTGAAAAATGTCTTTTGAAATCCATGGCAGGATTGAAATAATGTATTATTCGAAATACATCACATTTTCTCGAAAAAAAAAATTATGCACATTTGAGTCAAAAGACATCTTGGAAAAATGTATGTTGTAGTGTTAGCCTACTCCCAAATGTTCCATTTGAAAAACACTTGAGGCCATGAAACAAATATTGGAAATATATGATAACACATTCATGAATAAAAACGAATTAAAATTGAATGATGTAATGGTAATGTTGAATATCTGTTTGAACACAACCTATTTTCAGATTTTTTTTTTCAAATTTCGGAATGAATTATTTTCTCGTTATCACCAGTAGGGAGTAATATATCTCATGCGAAACTTTGAGGAAACTTTTGTGGATACCTACCCATGCAAAACCCTCAAAAGCATGATGGACACATATCAATAATATGTTTATAATCTGTCAACAAGATATGTAATTCAACAAAGAAATAGAAAAGAATAATTATGTTTCCTTGATGTATTGATATAATCCATATAATTTCAAGGTTGTTCAGGAAATAGACACAGACCAGTAGATATCCCAATTTTCAATCAAATCAGCAACTAACTATAAAAAAAAATTATTGATAAAAGAACCAAACTAATTTCATATCCAAAAAATATTGCCAATCATGTTGAAGTATAAAGTTGGCAACATTGCATTATTTCTAAATATTCATGTTCTGTGCCTAAAAGATGATATATGTTAGATGTCAATAAAATATTGTATACAAAAAGAAAACCAAGCATTGTCAGTCTCAGTTATACATCCAAACTGTAAACTTCGTGAAGAGTGAAAAGTGTGCAATTGGTGTCGAATTGAGAGTTTCATAAGAGAGGAGGCAGGTGCGTTACTAACAATATCCTTTGTGAGAATCACCTATCTAATCCTTAGTTAGTTATAAAAATAAATAATTGATTAATTCGAAGCAAAGATGAGTGACTCGGGGGGGGAGAGACCCCCCAGAAAAAAAATAAGTTTAGAGAATGAAAATGGGGATTCGAATTCGGTAGATAGTACGGATTCAGAAGTAAATAGGATAATGAGTAACAATAAAGCAATACATGGGAATAACGATATAATTAATATAGATAATAACCTTGAAAGTACAAAAAATGGAAAACAAACGGAAAAAGATGAAACAATATACTATAAAAACGGAGCTAGGGCACCTTTTTTGGTGGTCATAGAACCAACCGATAAATCTGAGAATAGTATGGGGAGATTCAATGAATTAAAAATAGCAAAGGAAGTATTTGATTTGAATTTAAATAATATATTAAGTATTAAAAAAAAGGGGAATAATAAAATAGGAGTTTTGTTCAATGATAGGGAAACAGCCAACAGGTTTGTGGATAATCAAAAATTATTAGAAAAGGGATATAAAATATATATACCTATTAATCAAGTAGTATGTAAAGGAATTATAAAATATGTAAATACAGTATTTTCGGAAGAAGAGATAAAAAAAATGATAACAAGTAATTTAAAAATAAGGGAGGTGAGAAGGTTGAATGGAAAAAAAAAAGATGCAAATGGAGATATCGTATTTGCACCTACGGGAACAATTTTGATAACGTTTGAAGGAGTCAAAATACCTAGGTCAATTGATTTATGTTATATGACGCATTTGGTAACTCCATATGTTCCACCGGTGAATCAATGTTTTGAATGCCTATTATTTGGACATGTTAAAAAATGGTGTAGGGGAAAAAAATGCATTAGTTGTGGGGAACAGCACGAAACGCAGGAAGAGTATGAAATATGTAAAACAATTAAATGTTATCATTGTAAGAGCTCAACACATAAATCCAATGACCGAATTTGTAAAGAGTATCTGAGGCAGAAAAACATAAGAGAAAGGATGGCTTTTGATAATGTGAGTTTCTATGAAGCAAGTTTAAACTTTCCTAAAGAGGAGAGGATTATATTGGGGGGAGGAGATTTCCCGGAATTAAGAGTTAGGAATAAAGAAACACAGAACGTAATAAATATAGAACAAAGAAAAGAAGTATATAATTCAAATAATAAAAATAATTTAAAAAAAAGAACATTTAGTAATGTAGTGAAAGAATCACAAACAAAGGAAAAATAAAGAGTAGAAGAGGACAGACGTATGATAAAATAGGGCAAAATGAGGCCCTATTACAGTCAAAGGGGAGAATGTACCAAAGTAAGCACAGGAGCTGCTATTAAAAGGGAGCGAGGATATAATAGTAGTACATCGGAAGAAACAGAGGGATATAGAACAGTAAGACCTAAAATTGGAGAGCAAAGTTGCTCAAAAGATATTTGTGAGGTAGAAAATAAGATAAGGGACTTTTGTTCCAATTTTGCAGACACTTCAAATTATATGAAAATTAAAATTATAGATATTTTTGAAACAATGATAGGTTTAGATAGAATTAGGGACTATGACTCAACAGAGGAGTGGTAGTTTGAAGTTGACAGAATTAATAATTTTACAATGGAACATTAGAAGTATCAAAAGTAATCGGGATAATTTGATCAAGTTAATTGAAGAACAAAAACCGGATGTTGTAATTATAAATGAGACTTGGTTGAGAAAAGATGTACATTTTAATATAAAATATTATAAGATTGTAAGGGAAGATAGAGAAGATGGATTTGGGGGAATAGCCACACTTATAAGGTATAATATTAAATATAACAGCATTAATATAGAGGAAAATTATTGGATAAAAAATGTCAAATAATCATTATTAAAATAAATGGAGTTAATATAATTAATATGTAAAATCCAAAACAATTTATTACCAGTAGAGAAAATAGAAAAAATAATAGAGAAATTAAATGGGGAAATAATATGGATGGGAGACCTAAATGCTCACAATCCTATGTTAGTACGGGAGAAAATAGAAACGGGAAAAATTTGAAAAATATTTTAGATAGTAAAAATTTAGTTATAATGAATGATGGGACGCCAACAAGATTCAATACTCCAAATGAGAATCCAGGCATTCTAGATCTAACAATAGTTACTAGTGAATTAGGTTTAAAATGTAACTGGGAGGTAATGGAAGACTGTGGAAATAGTGATCACTTTCCAACGATATGTAGAGTGAATAATACAGAAATAAAAATTATAAATAAGAACGAGAACAAAAGAATATATAGAAAGGCGGAATGGAATGTATATTACAATTATATTAACAATAATATAAAAAGAAGAGGATGATTATGAATATGATGATATAATAAAAATAATGAATGAGGGTGCGGAAATTTCAATACCAAGAAGCAAAACATGTAAAAAAAGAACCTAGGAACCCATGGTGGGATGAAGAATGTGAGCAAAAGGTTAAAGAACGAAAAATGGCAATAAGGATTTTAAAAATAACACGAATTTAGAAATTATATTCATGCAAAAAAAATTATAGCACAAACGAGAAAAATATTAGGAGAAAAAAAGAAGATAGGTTTTCAATATTTTTGTTCCACTCTTAACAGAGAGGCTAATATTTCATATGTATGGGAATCATGAGAAAATTTTCGGATAGGAATAATATACGAGCAGAAAATAAATTGCCAGATATAAATATTGCAAAAAAAAATACTGGATAGAATGGCAATTTGTGATATAGATCCAGAATTCAGGATAATAAGTAATAATGAAGATATCATGGAGTTTAATAGGGAGGAATTTGAAATGGTTTTACACAATGTAGGACAAAAAACAACACCTGGAATAGATGAAATAACGTATAGCATGTTTGCCCATCTTCCAGATATAGCAATACAGATATTGTTAGATATATATAACAAAATTTTAAATGGGGGAGAATTACCCAGGGAATGGAAGGAATATATTATTTTAGGTTTTTTAAAAGTAAATAAAAACCCGGAAGATCATATGAACTATCGACCGATTGCGTTAGCATGCTGTGGATTAAAAATCTTAGAAAAATGATTAAAAATAGGGTAGATTGGGAAATTGAAAACAGAAAAATCTTGTCAAATTATCAAATGGGTTTTAGGAAAGGAAAAGGAACATTAGATTGTGTAGCTTTTTAGTAACCAATGTTCAAATGGCTTTTAGCGATAATCAAATGGTGGTTGCAGTATTTTTAGACATAAAGTCAGCATATGATAATGTAAATATCAATAAATTATATGGATACTTGGTAGAATATGGTGTGGAAAGGAACATGGTTAACGTAATTTTTAAAATTTTAAATAACAGGCAAAATTACATAAAGGATGAAGAGGGAAATATGCATGGACCGGGAGTAACAACCAAAGGGTTCTCCCTTGAGCCCAATTCTTTTTAACATATATTTAAGATCTTTATTTGATATAGCAACAGAGGATATAGATATGATTTCATATGCGGATGATATTTTATTGTTCACAAAGGGAAAAATATTGGAGATATGACGGAAAAAATTAATAAAAATTTGAGATTGATCAATAAATGGATGGAAGAACATGGTTTTGAGTTATCCATAGAAAAATGTGAAATCATCTGGTTTAAAAAGGGAAAGGAACTGAATAATAAGGGGATAATTAAGATAGGAAATAATCAAATTGAGGGGAAAAAAAAGTAAATTACTTGGGAGTGATGATTACCCCAAATTTGAGTTGGGACTTACATATAAGTAACATAACAAATAGAGCAAATAAAGGAATGAATGTTATAAAGTGTTTCTGTAGAGTGTGGTGGGGAGCAGATCCCAAAAGCATGTTAATGATTTATAATGGGATAATAAAAGCACATCTGGAATATGGGACCATTTTAATAAAACCATCTCCTATGAAAAACATAAATAAAATTAATAAAGTACAATATCAAGCTCTAAGGATAATCTCTGGATGTATGAGATCCACTCCGATTAATGCATTGTTGGCTGAAACGGAGAAATTGATCTTGAGTATAGAAGAAAGATATTAGCTATTAAATTCATAATTAAAAGAATAGACGATAATAATTCACCGATTATAAAAGTAATAGAAAGTTTAAGACAAATAGTTAAAACAGGGAAGGGATATGGCAAAAATAATAATAAGCCTTATTTAGTAGAAGCTTAAATGTTTTACCTTATAAACAATATATTATCAAGATGTGTTGAGTCCTTTTTGTAGTTTTGAATATCAAGTGTATTTCATCAACCTAAGGTAATTTAAAGGAAAAAAGGTTGGGAAAAAAATAAAATTCAAAGTGTAATAGAGAAATATATAAATGAGTATAATTTAGTATACACAGATGGGTCAAAAAAAGATGGGAAAGTGGGGTTTGCAGTAATGATGAACAATGGGGAATATTCATTCATGTCAAGGTTACATGATATTACAAACATATGTGATGCAGAAATGATAGCGATACATAAAGGAATGACAGTATGTCTAGAGAAAAATTTGGAAAAAAATTTAATATTAACAGATTCAAAAAGCGCTTTAGATAAAATAAGGGGAAATAAAAGGGAAGCCAACAGTGATTACATAACTCTTAAAATTAAACAAATGAGTTACTTAGCAGAAATGAATGGGATTGTTTTTAATTTACCTGGATACCAGGACATTCTAACATAGTGGGAAACGAACAAGTTGATATATTAGCAAAAACTGGGACAACATTGGGGGTACCCATGGACATTAAAGTGGACAAAAATTCGATTATACCTATAGTAAAAAGTAAAATATTAGGGGAATATTATAAAAAATGGGAAAAAGATATACAAAATAAAGGAAAGACTTATGGGAAAATACATGAAACTTATCCAATTGAAACATGGTATAAAAGATATGCCTTTATGGATAGAAGACACATCACCACGGTTATTAGAATGAAAACAGGACATTGTTTAAATAATCAACATTTATTCCGAATAGGCATGAAAGAAAATCCAAACTGTGAGTGTGGTAGGGAAGAAACTCTAGAACACATACTTTTTGAATGTCCCATCAATCAGATACCTCAGTTTGATTTATATAGGGAAATAATTAATAAAGGTGTCCCAGCTCCGTTCAATTTACCGGTTATATTGAGACATAATAGTACGAGAATTAGTAATGTAATAATGAAATTCTTGAACTATAATAAAATAAAATTATAATAATAATAGATAGTTAAAAAAAAAAAAAAAAAAATTGTAGAAAATATATATACGAAAGTGTAGAAATAATGTAAAACAAAAAATAAGAATAATGGGGAAGGAAAAATGAATTAAAATGGAAAAAAAAAAATAATTAAAAAAAAAAAAATAAAAAAAAAAAAAAAATTCAAAATATAAAGGCCAATAAAATATACATGAATATGTGTATATATGTAAATATATAGTAATTTGGGGAAAAAAATGAAAAAAAAAAAAAAACTTATGAAAAAAAAAAAAATAATAAAAAAAAAATATTTTTTTTTTTGCCAATCTCTACTGTATTTCTATCCTATCCTGGGTGCTTGTTGTCCGAGGCAGTTTTAGGGTGTGAAATGCTTCGCTGCTGCCCCGAAGCGAGAAGAGTTGTATATCCTTTGTTGTGAACTTTGTATAACTAACCTTTTAGCACAAAAACATAATGAGAAAAAAAATAAAAAAAAAAAAAAAACGAGAGTAGAAAAGTGGAAGATACAAGGGCTACGAAATGATGGAAATCAGACCACGAGATGACCTGGCTGAATGCACCAATAGGGAGCAAGGGCCATAAAATCAGGAAGAAGAAGAAGAAAACCAAGCATTGTGAAGGTGAAGTTAAATAAAACTATTACAAAGAAAAAGACTACTCATTCAAAACAGAAGAAACTAAGTTTCAACAAATCAAAATAGTCTAAAAAATTGAAAATAAAAACAAACAACTACAAAGGCAACAACTATCACATCTACAAGAACTCCCACAATCCATGGCAAATATAATACCCTATATAAGTGGTGCATCTGGAAAATTCAAACGAATCGATTATAAATTCAACATGAAGACAATGCTCAAAGCAATGAATACTTTGAGATCACTTAACTCAACAACAACAAAACTGTTAAACAAAGACCATAATTCCAAAAAAATGTGTTTACACTGTTCCATATAAGGTGGAAAACATCAAGATCATTGAAAATAAGAAAATCTAAATCCAAAAACAACAATCACGAAATTAAAAAATCGAATTTAGCTGAACATATAAACCACTAATAATGCACAAATAGCCGGCTGGACCAATACAAATTTCTAAGGAATGAAACAAGAAGAAAATTGGAAGAGATTGGAATTGAAAACATATTGACCTGTTCTCTTAATATGTATGCCAAGTAACACAATTTAAAAGAATATATAAGAGTTATCAGACCACATCATATAGAATTCCATGTACAATTCAAAAAAAATTAAAGGTCTAAGAGAGGAATTGAAGTTTTTCCAAAACATTACTGGAAAAAGATATTTTTCATATATTTTAATTACTTAGGTATTTTTTTTTTTAGATGTGTTACTGACAAATTCATTCTAAATCTAAGAAATGCAGTGCTCTGTCCGAACAAATTTACTGAATTGCACTAATTATTCTTAAGGAAAAACCCAAAGTAGGAATAAGGGAAATTGTTGACTCAAAGATTTGCCAATTAAACACTGCCTTATCAGGGCCTGATACACTTTTGACCAGGAAGTCATTAATCAAATTAATGGAATTGTGGACAAGATAGTAAGTAAATTAAATACATTTCATTTTGTATCATATTGTTTAAAACAAATGAATATATGAGTCTGTTGGATGAGGTCCATAATAATTATAGAACCTGCCATATATATTTCAACTAATTGTAATAAAATTTGAGACAAAAATAATTTGTGTCCAGATCTTGGTGTAGCTTGAAAATAGCGACTGAAAAAAAATCTTCAATTTCTTTTTTTGTGCCAATATAAGAGAACTTTCGGTTTTTGTGCACTACAACTTTTGTTTTAAATATTTTTCTGAAAAATTTAGAAAAAATGAAACATTGCTGTTAATACTGTTGATTTTTCGTGGAGTCATAAGTATAAAAAACATGTTGAAAAGGGAAACATTCTCAATTGAATATTGATAGAAAGATTTTTCTGTGAATTGAAAAATCCACGATTAAAATGAACATCCTGTTTATATTTTCAACAAATCAATATAAAAAACATATTATGAGGTTCCTGAAAAACGGACAAGTTTTAAGTATATGTCAATTTAATTGATGATAAAAACAAGGTTCAAATGTTATTCTTTTGTCAGTAATAAGTACATTGCAAAATCTACCTTTGGATCTGGCTGTGCCATTGGGTTCATTATTATGACGTGCTAATTTCCATTTGGTAATGGAATTTTCTGAAATATGTAATGGGTTAATAATTCCCATGCAGGCATTCAAACCTGAAGTAACCTGTATTAACAAGACAGTTTTGAAAAAGCTATTTTTTGCTAGAAACCAGTCTTAAATGTTGATAGTTGTGAATAGAATTTGAATAACTTTTAGTATTCGCAGTCTGATTCAAAGGTGCCAAGAGACAGTATCGTTTGTTTGTCTGGTCATAATAATGAAGTTTTAAATAATAGTTATTTGGAAAAATAGTCCAATCTTCCAAAACCTTAATATATTTATAACCTTGTGTGTTGTGAGTAACTTTAACAATTACTAATTCAAACATGTCTTCTATGAGCCAGTATATAATAGATTGTTCACTGTTCTCAAAATCCAGGTATTTACCGCATTCCAGTTTTGAACTGATATGCCAATGACTGATCAATTCATTTTTGTTGCCTTTGAATAAACAACCTTCAGCTGGACAAGGGTGTTGTCTCTTGGAACAAATCTGCTTGTGTTCAATAAACTTCCAAAAATCTAATCTAACATTACAACCCCTCCAATCACAAGACAATTTTAAATTTTTAAATATTTCTCTAGAGCTCATCCATTGACAATCAGTTGAACAAGGTATGCAATACTTTTTGAGGCAACTGTTACAAGATATATGGCTTTGAGGACAAATGAATGTATCAGCTTTAATTAATATTTCATTGTTACAATTGCAGCATTTGATAGTATATTTGAAAAGGATGACAATCATTTTTTTCAGATACTCCATATATACTGAAAGAAAAGTGCCATGTGAAGTGGAATGAATAGAAAAATCGAATTAAACGGTTTTCTTCACATAAAGGATTCAATATAAAATTGAACCAGAAAATGGTAGATCTCAGGTGAAAAACAACTACTTTCCTGGCAAATACCACGCAGAACATTGAATGATATTCACCTGAAAATCCATGCATACTTCCATATAATATCAATGGACATTGAATGCAAATGTTTCTTTCTGATAAGATCGATTATGTTTAATTTATGTCGTGTTCACCTAACAATCCGCATACCGGTTTCAGGCTTCTTGGCCCTCATCAGTACGGAGTAGTCAACCAGCCAAAGGTGCAAAGAACTCTGGCTGAAGTGAGACACAACGTAAACAAACCATCATCGATCTTGTAACACCTATAGGTACGCCGGAAAAGATGAACTTTAACTGGCGGTACCTAGTGACAGAAAGAAACACTCCGAAAATCTCCCACCTCGATAGGTTTCTAAATGAAAGATTCCTTCTCAGTAGGAGTGGCAAGCCCGTCTAGCATATAGTGAAAGAAAAGTGCCATGTGAAGTGGAATGAATAGAAAATCGATTAAACGGTTTCTTCACATAAAGGATTCAATATAATTGAACCAGAAAATGGTAGATCTCAGGTGAAAACAACTACTTTCCTGGCAAATACCGCAGAACATTGAATGATATTTACTGAATCATGATACTTCCATATATATCAATGGACATTGAATGCAAATGTTTCTTTCTGATAAGCTTATCAGAAAGAAACATTGCATTCAATGTCGATATATGAAGTATATATTTCAGTGAATATCATTCAATCATTTTTGCCAGGAAAGTAGTTGTTTTCACCTGAGATCTACCATTTTCTGGTTCAATTTTATATTGAATCCTTTATGTGAAGAAAACCGTTTAATTCGATTTTTCTCTCCATATATACGTTAGATACTGACACTATGAGCTCATCAGTCATAGATCTCTCAACAATATTTCTGAGTAATTTTTCACTATGTAGATTTTTTTGCAATAACTGATATAATTTATCTTCCAGCAAATAATTTTCATTATCCAAGATTATTTTTCCGTATAATATTTCTTCAGATCCAAACAAGTTTTCTAATATTTCTAATGGTATATCAAGTGAAAACTCCGAGTGAAGTGCAATCTCTCTAGGATCGGATACATATTCAAATTTATACTTTGGAGAGAAAATCCTTACTATATATGTTTGGTTCTTATAGGTAGATGACAAACTGATGATGCCACATGAAATTTTCAAACTTTTCTCACTAGTATAAATTTCAATAAAGTATATGTTCTCAAAGATACGAAAAATCGAGTATCTCTCTTCATATTTGTTGGGTAATACAAATACACCTTCCTCATCAAAATAATCTGGATGATGTTTCTTGTAATGTTGCACAAATTGGCAACCATTTCCTTTGAATGTGCATTCCTTACAGCTGTAAGAACCCTCATTTCTATATGTGCATACTGCTACGTGTTGTGCTACATCGCAAAATGGTAAAAGTGCACTGCACCCATCATAATTGTAAATGCAGTTGAAAATGCATACCTCAGCTATTTTGTCATAGAGAGAGGGATTCAATGATGATCTGTTCTCGTTTGTAATGCAATGACCACAAATGGGTATCTTATCTTTAGTCATTTTGACTGGTCCGATTGAAAGATAGTTGAGGCAGGTCATGCATATCTGCCTATTCAGAACTTCTTTGGGAAGTATTAGGGGAAGTGAAACCTGCTGACTGATCTGTAATTAAAAATAAACTGATTAACCTATGTGAAATGAAATTCATTCAAATATCCTGTGTGCCTATGTCTGGCGTTGATTTCTAGTTCTTTATTTGCCTTTCCTAACGTTATTGTTTGCCCCAAATATGTGAATTATGATTATATTTCCTGTGTCATCTATTTGGTTTGTGATGTATTTGGTTTTATTAAAATTCAACCTACTCTAGATAATGTTTTTTTTAATATCTATTATCATGGATTCAAAGAAATATTAGAAAATCTAAACGAAAATTTGTGAAAAAACGTCGTTTCAGAACTCTTTCTTCAATGTGGAAAATTCCAATGAAGAACTTCTGAAAATACAAACATGAATGAAAACAAAATGTGATAAAAACATTCTTTTGCAAGTAGAAAGTCAAAAATTTCCTCGAATCCATGTTCTCTCCATAAAAAATTACTCCTTCAGTGAAGTATATTTCCTATTGGCTGGGTTGAAATAGATTTTGACATAATCCTGAAGTAAAATGAAATGAATCGTGGTATAGTGTTTCAAGATCCTCTAACGAGTAGTCGAATTTCTTCTTTGACTACCAAACTGCAGTGAAGATTTATGCTACGAAAGATATTTATTTCTGGTGAGTGAAAAAACTTTGGATATATAGACCAATCAATAGAGATTTTTTCGTGACAAAAATACTACCAGGAAACCGAGTGTGCCATATCATATGAAGGACAGTCCTTAGTTATATCCTGTTATATTTCCTACTCGCAACTGTCATTGCTTAATTTGTTATAAACATTTGGGTCATTTGCAAATAACAGTTCCAACTCAAGTCCCGACCATTTTATTCTCAAAATATTAACAGAAATCAAATAAATGTTCGTGTTTCTGATAGATGCTGATCTAATTCACTTGAGTAATTCAAAATACCCGAAATAGATACCAGGCAAATCACTATGAGAAGTAATAATAATAATAATAATAAAAGTACTTTATTGGTTAACCAATAGGCTACCGACCGGAGTCCTTCAGCCTGTACTATGAGAAGTATTTTTGTCAATATCTAGAGAATTGTCCCTACCGTCCAACACATTGGGTGGTATTATTAAAAAGAGTATTTGCTTGTACTTCAAGTAAATGCTCCATTTTGTAGTATTCACTTAAAAAATGAAAGCATATAATGCTTAAAGTAACTAAGAGCAATTACTTTATACTTTGCTTTATTTACGTCGATATATAGAAGTAAATACTGCAGAAATTATTATTTTGTCCAGTATTTCCTCCATTTGGGAGTGTTTGGTGTTGTTTTTAAGAAGCTACACATAGAGTACTTCACATCGTAGAGTAAAAAGGTGTTATGGCTTTTTTTGTGAATTATGGTAGGAAAAGGAGGGAAATGTGTGAACGTAGAATGTATGGGGAGGAACACTATAGAAAATTATTGTACCCACATTAGAATAATAAAACAAAAAATTCACTACTTAGTATTTACTACTAGTTTATACTTCCAACCTAAGTAAACACTTCCCATCGAAGAATATACTTCATGTAAAATATTATACTCTACAAAATACTAGGAAGTAAAAGCTCTTACTTGAAGTACAAGCAAATACTCTTATTAATCATACCACCCATATTTATATATTAGGAAAGACAAACGTTGTTAGTTCAAAAGTATTTGTTGTGTGTGTCAATCCACCATGTAATCCACAACAACATTAATAATGCTATAGGGTTGATGCCGGTATGACATGTATAAACCTAACCTGAAATTATTGTTTTTATATATAACGTTTCTACACTATTTCAAACTTGAGTCGAGATGTCCTTACCGTCCTATTATGTAATGGATGGTAATGCCATGTGCTGGACGGTAGTGACAAAAATCATTATATGGTTTGCTTGTCAGAATAATTGTCTTAAATAAGCTTATGATTTTTCCAGCATGGAAAATTCAGTAGTAAGAAAACTTTTCAAAAAGAAATTGCATCCAATAAAAGAAGACAGAAAGGAAAAAAGTAGATTGGTAGAACAAAAACAATCAGAAAAAAATCAAAAAATAAAACCGAAACGTGAATGTTGTGACCCAAACCTAAAAGACTGTATGTACAGATTTTATAAAAACTGTAAAACGCGGAAAATCTTGGAACCCAGATATAGAAGTATTTTACTACAAATGGAAATCCCAGAAAATAGAGACACAAGAAAAATAGAATTGTTGTTAGCAAAATCACAGTTAAAAGTAAGAAAAAATGTACGCTTAATCAACTTCTGCATTTAACTGAAGTAGAAACGCCAAATATATTAGGACATGTCTACAGAATGAAACATCAATTGATTTTCAACAAAAATTTGAAGAAGGACTAAGGTACGATGAAAATTATGAGTTCAAATGTTTCCAATAAATTCAGAGTGCTCATTTTGGAGGATCAAAACGTCAAATTAGTCTTCAGGCAGGTTCATTCTAGCTTGTGAAAAGGAACAACCCTACTGCGTATCATTCTGCTCTATATCGGAGTACTTGCGCCAGGATGCTAGTGTTGTTTGGGCTCACATTGAAGTCGTTTTAAATCACATTGTTGAGGAGCTCCCCATATTAAAAAAATTGCCCTTTATGAGCGACGGGCCGACGTCTCAGTATCGCAATAACAGTTATTTTTACCTTTTGGGTCCATATGTTTCCAAATTTCGAGTGTTTCGTGGAATTTTTCGGAAAGTGGTCATGTGAAGGGTGTAGCGGATGGAGTTGGAGGGGTTATTAAAAGGACAGCAGACCAGGCTGTTGCCCATGGCAGAGATATTATCAATTTGAAGGAATGTACGGATTGCCTAAGTACATTAGCAATCAAATTATTTATTGTCAAAGAACGTACAATATTAAATATCGACAAATTATATGATAAAAATAGATTGAAGGCAGCTAACAATACCATGAAAATTCACCAACTGTTATGGGATGAGAAAAATCCTGACAAGATCTTTTTGAGGAGTTTGTGCTGCATCTCATGCCGAAATTTAATTAGATGCAGTCATGGTTTGGAGTTGAAACCACATTCTTACGTAGTTAAGAAGTAAACTTCAGAGTACTGTATCCTTTTTAGTAAAAGTTATAGTTATTCATTTTACAGGATTTGAAAATATATTTTTCTCAATTCTTTACTATCTCAACTATAGGTTTGGATATCACCCCCTGTCGATATCAAGAAACTCGTTTAAAGGACATTACATTATTTCAATTAGGAGTTTTGTTTTTTATTGTTTAGTGTGCAAGTACTTCAACTTTTGTTAGTAGATTATTTGATAAATATTTCGGTGTTTTTTATATTTTCAAACGGACGATTGAATGCGAAGGAATACATTTTGTTGATTTATTTTCTCATCTATTAGAAAAATATGTCATTACCGTCCGTATCGGTCATTACCATCCAACAAAATATTTTAACTGATCTTATAAAAATTACACATAATTTAGTACTGCCTCTCATATGTACATTACAGTTTCAATATGTACACTGTTTCTAAAAATTATTTTTACAGTAGTAACCCTCTTATTTGTACAGATATTTCAAATATATACATATTCAATAAGGGTTGTTTGGGCAAACACTATTTTAAACCAAATTAAATTTGATACTTGACTTTTCCTTCTTTTTTATTAGTCGTCAATTTGACAATATATATGACATCTCTTTCTAAAACTACGCGAACTAAACAACTAAGTGTGGAATAATAAAATAAGTCAACAACATCCTCCGGGCCTCCGAAAAATATTAAACCGGTTTCAGCAATATCAATTTTGTTATTGGTCGTCGAAACATTCCAGTTGCAGTTTTTACATCGACGACTCTCACTCTGTTGTCTCGACCAGGAAAGGTTTTAATGATTCTCCCTCTTGGCCAGGTATTCCTTGGATTACTGTCATCAGCTATAATAACTATATCACCTTTGGCAACGTTATTCTTGCTACACTGCCACTTGCTTCTTTTAACTAGGGTTGGAACAAAATCTCTCAGCCTTCGATTCCAGAATTGATCTGCGAACCTTTGAGCGATACGCCATTGTTTCCACAAATAGAGATCAGAATCAACAAATTTGCCTGGTGAAGTAATTTCATTTGATCTCCCTATAAGAAAATGATTAGGAGTCAAGGCTCCTTCGTCTTTAGGATCTGAAGAGACATAAGTGAGTGGGTGGCTGTTCACAGTATACTCTACTTCGGCCAATAGGGTTAGGAGTATTTCTTCTTTGGGGCTCTGCTGGGTTAAAACATCCTTAACTGACCGTATCATACGTTCCCACACTCCTTCCATGTGACTTGCTGCAGGTGGGTTTCTGATCCAATGAATATGTCTTATGGAACAGAATTGCTGAATTTGGTTCGATTCAATTTCTTGCAGAGCTATCCGCATCTCTTTTTCGGCCCCGCACAAGTTTGTTCCATTATCGGAATATATTTCAGTGGGATTACCTCTTCTACAAATGAACCGACGAATTGCCATAATCGCAGAGTCAGTTTTGAGCGAAGAAGCCAATTCAAGATGAATGGCTCGGGTAGACATGCAGGTGAAAATGACCCCATATCTTTTCTCCTTTCTTCTACCGATGGTTACTGTCATCGGACCAAAATAATCCATCTTTGTCATCACGAAGGCTCTCACTTGTGGTGTTATACGGCAATCTGGCAAAAGACCCATTTTTTTATATTCGACCCTACCATTTTTTCTCCTGCACGTTACACAGGATGTAACACATTTTTTCACAGCTGATCTTGCATTTATAATCCAGAATTTCTCTCTCAAATGATTTATTATTTGTTTTCTGCCCAAATGATGATTGACTCTATGATAGTGACGTATTAGAATGCGAGTAAATTCATGTTTCGAATCAAGAATTATCGGCTGCCTCATGCAGATATCTAAATGTTCTGCTCCATCTAATCGTCCACTCAGCTTAATAACATTTTTCTTATGGTCAAAAAAGAGGTTTAATTTGTAAAGACGGCTAGTTTTCTTCAGTTGTTGATTATTCAGACTGCTCAACTCTTCAGGAAAACATTCTTTTTGTGCTTCTTCTATGAGTTTCAATTCAGCATTCCTTATTTCTTCTACTGTGAGTTCTTCCGAAGTAATATGACATTTTGATAGGCCAATCTTGTTTTTTAAGGCAGAGACAAATCGAATTATCCAAGCTGCCTTTCTGATAAGACGTAAATAATTCAAGAATCTTGTAAAATCAAAAAGTCTGTTATTTTTGTTGTCGTTTATTTTCTACTTTGGTATTCTCTTCTATTTTGAGTTTCTCCTGGGGCCAGAATTCTATATCCAATGTTAAAAATTTGGGACCATTGAACCAATTCTGGAAGTTGTCTATATTCCAAAGTCCTCGAGTAGCATCGTCAGCCACATTTAAATTTGTTGGGAGCCAATGCCATTCATCTGGGTTTGACAGCTCCAAAATTTCCCCTATTCTATTGGCAACAAATGTTTTGTAGTTTTTCGGAAGAGATTTGATCCAACTCAGAACAATTTTGGAATCGATCCAAAAGTATTTTTTGTTGATGATGAAATTGTGACCATTTTCTATTGTTTTTGCTAGACGGGACCCGAGCAAGGCTGCTTGTAGTTCAATCTGTGGTACAGTCATAGGTTTATAAATAAATAAGTCAACAACAAGGGTTTTCCATGAAAACCTGTACTAGAGTGCCGAAAACATGACAAATCAGTTTTATTTCATTCTAGTAACCCTTTTGTGACTGAACGTGAGTTTTAATCACAGTATTGTAGATTTTATATTCCCATTTTGAGTAAGGATGGTAATGACCAAAATCCATACTCCACACCCCATATCAATTGAATATATAATAAAAGAGGCATCCTGCTCAACTATTATTTGTAATAAATTCTATGCAGTGCAATGAACTATAAAAGAAATGGTAATCGTGGTAAATACAATTTTAATTTAGAAATACTTTTGGTGTGGAAAGCGCCTTGTTATATGCAAATGACCCACTTAATTTTTTTTTCTTGTAACATGAAAACTAATGAAGCAATCTAGATGTTCTCAATGGAAAATTCTAGAGAATCAAAATGCAAAGAAAATGAGCCCTAGCACGACTCGATCAGATTATTACTAAAAGAGAAAAACGGGAAAAAATCTGCGTTTTTTTAAAACTTCATAACACCGCCATTATTTTAATTTTAAAGCTGGCTCTCCACGACTAGGTAGTGATGGATATGTACTTTATGTGTGAAAAACTCAGGCACTGTTAGATTATTAGTTTTGGCATAATTACAGTTTGATTTTTTTAATGCACTTCATTGCAGCAGACCTGGATGCATCAAAAGCGGTCTGATTTCCATTTTTCTAAAAGATTTTGAGAGTTGAAGTATAGTACTACAAAGAGACTATTCTCATTTTGCGTTAAAATGCTGCGAAATCGGTGAGAAATACTTGCAAACATGACATGAAAGCGGCTGAGAAGTGGGGGTAGAGTAGCAGATTCATAAGGGGCGCAGCGCGCTTGTATTACTATACGGAATTGAAAAAAAATATCAATATTAAAAAAGAAAGCTGTAATTATGTGAAAGCCCATATTCCTTATTGAAGACTAGAATGAGTTGCCTTCATGCAAGTTGTATTGTTATTATGTTATTAATTTTAAGATTTGAATTACTAGATTGTGATGGTTTTATTTTTTTGTGTGGTAATTGTGTACTTATTGTAAAGAGCTTGCTGCTAATAAAGATATATATATATATATATATATATATATATATATATAAATATACTTAGTTTGCTTCTGTGTGTAGTTGTACTTATAAAACAGCTTGTTCATATATGTATTTTATGTGTTTATATATCTGCTGCATTATTTAGAGCTTACACCATATCAAATACTTTTTGTTTTTCAGAAATGTCATATATATAAGGAGATATAATATTAATTGCTTCATCAGTTATACCAAACGTAGATATTTTATAGATTTCTGAAAGGAGACTGATTGGTCTGTAGTTAACTAGATCTTGAGAATTCCTTTTTTTGTAATCAAAATAACTATTGCATTTCAACAATTAGAGAATACATCCTGTTAAAGAAGATGGCTAACCTTTGAAAATGCCCTGTATATAAAAGTTATGGGGGATTCATTGTAGAAAGAAGTAATAATTTTTTTCTAACATGTTTTTTTGTGGGTGTTGGTGCGGTGGATGAACATTAGGGTTTCTCCTCAAGGCATAATTGGTGATTACCCTTCTTTAGAATAGTGGTTGTTCTTGTATTGGCATTATATTTGTGAAAGATTGGGAGATTATAGATAATGTTGTGTCTCATCTTCGAGATTTTTCTAATAGAGGATGTATACAGAGTTCGTTGTTTCCCATTCCGAAATAATGGGTGTGCATATTCAATAAGTGATTAACAAATGAGTTCATAGATGTAAGTTGCAGTTGTTATGCTTGCAGCAGCTGTGTATTCAATAAGTGATCAACAAATGAGTTTGTCGATGTCGCTTCAGCATCTTATTTATAAGTCAAACTTATGAAATGTGCAGCTACACCCCAGTGAACACATATCTCTCAGTTACATATCTGTCGTGTATCACCGAAGGAACAATGTTATGTTACTGTATGATGTATATGTTATATAATAGAACAAAACATGGTTATGTAACCTATACCTATCGTCAGTGATATATTATATATATATATATATATATATATATATATATATATATATATATATATATATATATATATATATATATATATATATATATATAGTTTGATACTGAAACATATATGTCACTTGAAAATTAATTGTTATCGAGGGTCTTGCCTAGCTCGCAAAAGTCTCTCGAAGATTTCTGAGGGTTGCTTGTAAGGGTGCAGCTGGTTGACGGAAAGAACAAATTTTGAACAATATATATATAGAGAGTATAATATTTATTGACTATCACAGGGTTATATATAATTTTTGTATGGAGGTAGACCATCAATATTTGAAATTCGTGGTTCAAAAATGAAAATATTCAGTTCTATACAAGATTCATCAATATACCATCACAAATTCATTTTCTACACCCGATAAAAATCACATACTTACACAGAATATGAATATTTCATATTGGCGATTAACATAGTTTTGTTCTGTGAGTAGACAGCTACGCCACGGCCATTCTCTGTGATGTTTGTTCCATGGTTGTACTTAAATTTTTTTCCTTTTTTGTGTGAGAAGTGTTAAATTTTACTTAATATTGTCATCTTTGGTTGTAAAAAGGAAAGGTGAGTAACTTTCATTCATTGTATATTATTTTTATTCCTTCCTATTATTTTTGTTGGTAAGAATAATCGTGAGCTTACCAACAGCCGAATTTTCTCATAACCTAACATTTTTCACCAGATGTATTTATTTATTTCGTTTGAATGTATTACCAAACCTGGGTGCATTGCATTTATAATAATAATTCAACATGAATTCTTGTAGAAAGAACTTCAATGATTTATCCATTCGTCAAAAAAGACGTATTATTGATCAAGATATATTGAAACTTTGTACCAACAGTAATGATGAGTTCCCAAATGCTAACTCCAATAAGAAACGGTTGTCACAGTATTTGTCTGACAATTCAGCATGTAATATAATGACTGCTCTGGTTCAGAGCGGAGAGATTATTTGAATTTTGAGTGCCATCCGAATAATCATGAATCGAGTTCTTTAAATGTGAATGATAATTTTTTGTTGTTCGTATTTGTAATGTTCTAAAAGCTTACTAAAATTTCATTCTAAAGATCAATGAATGTAAATAATTAATATTCCTTTCAGACTGTGTTCCTCAAGAACATTGGTGGCAGAAATGCGAAAGATCACACTAATCGGTCTTTACAGAGACTCTTCACTAACGCCTTGGGAAGACAGTGTTCCTGGTTGGGATACAGAAACAATTTCAAAGTCAAGGAATTGCAGTCTATCCGAATATTAATGGGTAACTATAAAAGTATGGATAATAATTATATTGGTTATTTCAGCACACTTCTTGATATTGTATACTATAAGAGCTGCCTAAATTTTGTTATTTTTTTTTTCAAAAATTAGAAATATATTATTGTCTTTTACATTTACTTTTTATAATTCCAGGTGTGATAACTTCCAAGTTTCAATCAATATCAAAGAGCGATGTGGAAATGTAGATATCTGAATGGTTTCGTCTCAGTAAACTGAGACATCAAAGAGAAAAATTGGGACCGACCGTATCATGATACATATTTTTTAATTTGCTGTAGAACTTTAGGAGTGAAAAGTTTAATTCTGAGTTTTATTTGAGAATAAAAAGTTTAATTTCAAGTTTTATTTAAAAATTAAAAGTGTAATTTTGAATTAAAAAATATGAAAAACAAATTGTTTTTATTTCATTGGAAAAGTATTCTTGATGATTCCATAAAATCATCAGTCAGAGTAAAAAATCCCGTATCTCTATTAATCCTACAAAGTGAATAACTTTCCTAGATGAATTTTATATTTGTACAAGTTCCTCAAGAACACTACTGCAAGTGCTTCTTAATTTATTTGGTATGGATAGGCTTTCCAGATGATCACTACAATGAAGTTCCGCTGTTGGATCATAAGAAGGAATTGCAATTAGGTCCTTTGAGTAAGATGAATAAATATTTTAATTTAATGCCCGTCTCGGTATTACCAGGAAGATGTCACTAAATAATATGTTACACAACATTTTAGAATGTTAAGTATCAGATACATGCAGTTGTTACGACGATGATACAGAACAAAGGATATTTGGTATATAACATTTTAGTTATATATGTTACATATCAGATACATGAAGTTGTTATGGCGTTGTAGAGCACATGTGTGTTACATGTGGGTTACCAGCTACATAACCTGTTCTCTGGAAAAGCGTTAATTTTATGTAACATATATATGTTTGTGTTCACTGGGACCCGTCTTACCATTTCTCATTACTTCCAAATCGTTTTTCATTGTTGACAGACAATGCAGACACTATCTAGAATTAGAGTCGACAAATGAATCCTCGTGAATCCTACTAATTGCTTGTGAAAGTTTGCAATGCGTGTTTCAGGATTATGAAGGGCATAATAAGTATGCAATATTTGTAAAAGATTGTTGAAAAAAATTATGGACCATTTTTGCAATCCCAATAAAAAAATGCATAATTCAATTTTCAACCAAACATTTTCAAGTAGATTTCATTTTGGGAAAATATGAATATATAGCGAATTGAGGTATAACTGGGAAGCAAGTAGGAAGAATATAATAGGGGTCGATGTTTGACCATTTTATCGTTGGGATTCATCATTATGCTTTGTATTATAGCTGGAGTATTTTACGCTCGATATATTCGATGCGTATTCGATGTGTTGAAACTAATTTGAGCTGTAGGTCGTAGTTCATTAAAAGTCCACTCACCTGCTGAACAACACTTTGCAATGGTTCCATAACGATACTAAATTTTTCCTCCCTTACAGGCAGATAACAGGATTAATTTCCGTTGTTAATGAAATTCTTTTTTGTTTTATTTTGTCGCTATGGAAAAGTCTTCAAAAATCCCCTAAAATACTTCTTCTTCTCATTCGAAATCCTAACTACGAAAATAGATAACATTAGGTCCTTTCGTCTGTTTCTTGGTGTCCTGTAATCTACACTGCACTTTGAATCAGCTGCTTTTCAGTGTAGTTAGGCAAACGAATGAAAAATATAAGTGTACACTGAACTCACTGAAGTAAGAAGTTACGTTTGTTTATCTATGGGTTAGGGTTAGAAACATTTGTTATTATTTTTATGCTCAAAGACACACCCTAACAGTTTAAGTTCAAACTCAGTTTAAGATATGTGTTTCCAAAATGAAAAACAAAGTATATCTGTCCGTAATGCATATTCATTTACATGTCTACGATCGCTAAATAACTAACGCTCATTTGCAGCGACTTTTTATTAACTGTTATTTAACAAATGGACCTTTAATTTTAATTACTACTCAAGTTTCAAATGATTTGCACGGAGACATTTTCTCAAAACTTTTACTGATGGTTCTTTATCTTCGTTACAGTATTGCAACGTCGCAAACTGCTCCAGTGGTTTTTGTGTTAATTCTGTTGGGACACTGTTTTTAACCTCAAAATATCTTTAGTTTTTGTAATTGTTTGTTTTTTTTGTGTGGTGTACGTGGAAATTCTCAAAAAGATAGATTTTTTTACGATGTCTGCAGAAGCAAAAAGAATTAGTGGGCTGAATTTTAGCCCCAGGGAAGTGTGTCATGTTTTCACATTAGCCCTTCAGTATAAAAATATATTGGAAAATAAACAAAATAAATGCCAATACAAATTTTCAAAAATACGAAGCCCGGGTGAGAATGGTGTATATTTACAACTCTGGAGCGTAAAGATGCAATTAGTGGTGATACATAAAGCTATCACTCTACTCACTGTAGAGACATGTACGTTCATGAAGTCCGTCGTCTGAATCATGTGCCCACTGCTGGCATAAAACCTGAGTGTCAGAAGCAGTTGATTCATCGGTAAGAGGATGTTATTTCTAAAATAAAATCATTTCGTTTGAGAAAATCAGTACCTATATTATACCCATGTAGTTTTAAAATAGCCGGACATAACAGCTATCTTGAAAACTGATATTCTATATGTTTATATTTAGTATTAACCTACCTATCATCTGGGTACTCCAATTGATTCTCAATATGGGTTAGAAGTGCTATGACTGTAGGCTTTGTTAGCCTTCTGAAAAAGTCCATTTGGGACATCTCTTCATAGTAATTGGGCCTAAAAAAATGTGTCTTGGGTAGCCCATATCGACGAAATCAAGGACTTCATCAAAATTTTCCATTTTCGCAAGTCACAAATCTCCAGGCACTATATCAATTAACAAAAATCAACTATTCAAAGATATTTTAGGGACGGAGTTTGATCAGTTAGCGAATGCTGTGCAACACACAAAAACCGGTAATTGTACTCTAGAGGACAATTAGCCTAATTGTTCTTTAAAAAAAAGTCGCTGCAAACGGGCGTAAGGATTAGTAAGAAATATCGTTAACATAGTCTTCAAGCAGTGATAAAGACATATACGAAGTAATGAAGGAGAGGAAACCACGTCCTAAAATCAACAATTTTCTAGAAAATGTTATCCGCAAATTAAATGATGAGGAGGTAAGAGAAAAATATATTTATAATTATTGCTTCGTTTTCTTGCAGTTCCGAAAAAACTTCAGGATGCGGAGAGATATTGCCTATAAAATAATCGATAACTTTAGAGCTTCAAAGTTTTATTCGACAAACACATCCTGTGGGGGCAGAAATCCTATACCATCAGTAATAAGAGTACACATATACTGGTTTGTGATTAGTAACGTTATTTTATTTGGGCGCTCAAAGAATAACAACATAAATATAACCTCTCTATTATGATGATGGTGAAAACTGAAAAGTCTCAATCCAATGCAGGTGCCAATCTAGTTTTACCAATGGAATTCGCTATAACATTCACTTTCACCTAGTGTGTGGTTCCATCTCAAAGTTGAACCTCCATAAGACTCCCATGTTAAAAAAATTGAATATGGATCTCCCGTCAAGAGAGTGATTTTAACCTCACTTATATGGTCCATTGATAACTTTCGATATGAGCAAGTGAAGTCGGGTTATATATGTATTTCCTTGTCATATTGGCAGCGCGTAGTTATGGCATAATATCATGTTATTAATACATGTCACGCCTCCATTTTCGCCCATGCGCATCAATTCGACGTTGCCCGATTAAAAAGAATCCGAGCGATGGTCATGCTTCATTTCTTTTGGCTTCACATTTGCTGTCTTCATTATCAATATTGGTACTCAATACATATTTGTTCAAAATAGGTGACACAGTAAGCTATACGAAAAAAGTTGCCAAGAGATGGGGCTACAAATGTCCGCCTAAGCATTAAAGAACAAACTCCAGTCATATTAGAGAGTTATTGGAAAGTCCGTTTTATAGTTCTTTTAATAAAGTTTCTTTTATTCTGACATATACGCATGCGCTTGTGACCGACTTTAAGGATATCCTCAATCTAAAATACAGGCACCCCTTACTTTATTTAAATTGAGGCAAGAATTTTTTTATTAAAAGTTCCTTTATTTTGACGGATTAGTTTTTTTTTTTTGTCGTCAGTTGAGAACCTAAGGTTTGTTAAGTATTGCTCGTCTATATATTTTCAAAATCAAATGAAGCAGGTTCATTTGGTGTTGGTATCTTTTTTTACCCCAACAATATTGTGAAGAATTAATTCGTCAATGTCTTCATCATTGGCCCTAGCTGAAATTGATATCTCTATTTGTTCTTCCATAATGATAGTGAAATGAAAAAAAATATATTTGATCAAAAGCAGCTCACGAATCAAGGTGACATAAAATACAAATACAAATTTAGTACGTTAGGTTATAGAGATCTGTCACTTTCATTTTTGAAATCGCGTTAGAGGATACTTTATTAGCGGGTCTTTTAATAAAGACAGCGCTTATTTCTAAGTTGCATAACTCTCTATATCTGTCATATGTGCTTTAATATTTCAATGATGCTTATTCAGAATCAGTACATTTGTTATCGAAAGATACTCATTAATATCAACCCCTCATATATCAACAGTTGAAATCCTTACATTGATATAAATATTGTAATCTGATGGTAAACGAGGCATTTAGATTATTGGGTAATTAGTCAACACCCGAAGTTCTCCGAAATAGACCTCAATCTGGGCAGACTTTGTACCTATGTTTTGGAGTAGTCCGGAGTTATTGTGCTGATTTTTAGAGATATTAGTGATTTCCACGTTCGATTCGCAGCTTAGAGTTCGAAAATTCATGTTATATATTGAAAGTAAATAGTAAAAGATATATAGTCTGTGAATGTATGTGGAAATACCATTGGATGCAATCCGCGAGGGCTCACTATTGAACTGTACTTCCATTTCTCTTCAGAAAAAGGCAGTAAGAAAAAATGACAAATATGATTCGTGCTAAATTTCTTCTATTTCACTCGGAATATATCTTTTTTTTTAGCACCACCACATTATCGCATGATAATGTACTGATGGGCCCCCCATTTTATCCGATGATAAAACCGTATGGTTGACTGACTATATATCTTTAGACAATGATATATACCTATTGAGTGATAAAAAGGCAGTTATTATTTTTGTTTTGAATGAACTATCATTTCAGCTTTAAAATTTATATGAAAGTTGAAATATTATAATCAGTTATTAATTCATAATGGATAATATATTCACCGTATTGAAATATTCACTGAAATCTTTCTCATAACTCTTTGCATTTGAATAACGTTTTTCCATAGGAATGCCATGTCTCCGTTAGATTTTACCCGATTACGACTTAATTCAGTTTCACTTTTACACTCCATAAATAAAATATTCTTACACATTCCTTGTTGTTCATCAATATCGTAGAATCAGATAGAGTTCACAAAATGTAAATGTCGAAAGTTGAGAGTTAGGTCTGATGCCGTAGAGCAGTCGATAGTACGAGTTGGTTCTTGCAATATGGATTCAATAATACTACAAAGAATAAGAGAATTGATGAAAACTGGTGGATATCCGAAAAAAGAGAATATACACTAGACGGTAATAAAGATTTACAAAAGTGCCAAAAGCAAACAAAAAGGGAAAAGAGCTCCCGAAAATCGCCATCTCTGCAAACACCGATCCAGATAAATCTGAGGAAGATTCACAAATGGATTCAGACCCAAGTAAAGGTGTCACTGCTAAACAAAACACGATACAAAAATATAGAAGAAAAGAAGATCAAACCGCCACGATAGTAATCAGAGATAAGAATAACTATATAGCAATTTAATAGTTTCCCAAAAATGAAAAGATGAATTAAAACCACAACATTAACACTGAAGACGGGATAAAAATGATAGAAAGTTTGGATACGATATGAAAGAGCGATAATAGTACTTAATCAGCATACAGTACTGTAAATTCATCATACTTACAAGAAGAGAGGAGTTAAAGAAATCAGAGCGATCTTAAAGGTCTATTGAACGGTATACAGCCGTATAAAAAACAAAAACAAAATATACAAGATAAAGGTTTTCACCTAAGAGTAGTAGACAGATTGAAAAAGTCAGACGGCACTCCCATGCCAATAATTCTAATAATTGTAAATGACCCATCCAATACTACAATTGTCAAAAATTTTGACATAGTTGCAATGCAGCAGCAGTATGCAGGCACTGTGCTAAGATTTGTACATTGCGAGACTGCAACCACGATGAAGTGTATTAATCCTTTACAGAAAGGTAATACAAAATTTGATAGACCGCTAGGTCGAAATTGTTATGCCTAGATTTCAAGAACAACGCTTAACGCACAAAGGGAACCTCAATTCAAAATTGCCGCGGATAATTGGGAATTCAAAATAACGGATACTCCCTCTGGTGTCCGTTTTTGAAACTATACATAAGTTCATTGTTTACTTTTAAACATTATTATAGCCATTGTACACCTAAAACTTGTTGAATCTATTGTGATTGTTGACATTTAATGAAATTATTGTTTTGAATAAGAATACAGTCCCTTCCCAAAATCTTCCTGTATCGTCTATGGCCAAGAAAAATAACGAAAAAGAACCTTTAGAGAGAGTTGAGAGGAAAGAAAAGAGAGTTAGGAACAGAAAAAAGAAATTATTCAACAAACCGAAAATGATTCATACACTATGGAAAAAGAGTGACTATATATGTATATCTAGGCGATAAGGACACATTGTTTACTTTTCGAAACATTGATGTTTATATGATTTTAGCCATTGTACACTTACAACTTGTCGAATCTCTTGTGATTGTTGACATTCAATGAAATTCTGGAATATGCAGTTGAGTATATTGTACGTCCTCGAGTGGAAAAATGAGTGATTCTAGTTCAAATCATGGTAAATATTTAGTTACATCACTCATGCACTCCGAATATGGAGAAAACACTTTTCTTACGTGTTTTTGCCTCCTGAACACGAATCCGGAAGAAAAATGCGGCGGTCTCATACCGTTTCAGAGTTACATCGCTTTTTCCGAAATAAATTTCAAGCACCGTTTTCTCGCACAAAACTCACTCAAAATGCCTCCTTCTTTTTACCAGCATAAACACCCTAAATCACTTATTTTTGGCACAACTTTGCACAAAATATCGTCGTTTTTATCGAAAAAGATCCTCTTTCTTACACAGTCCGATTCATTTATTACCAACATGAAAAATTAAAAAAGTAAATAAATGTCATCTGTCAAAGAAATTAGAATTGTTCATATGCAACGGTGTAAGAAATATGCTTTTTTCGATAAAAACGTCGATATTTTGTGCAAATTTGTTTCGAAAATAAGTGATTAAGGGTGTATTGTTTATGCTGGTAATAAGAAGGAGGCATTTTGAGTGATTTTTGTGCGAGAAAACGTGCTTGAATTTGAGGTTAGTTTCAGTTGAAAAACCTATATAACTCTGAAACGGTATGAGACCGCCGCATTTTTCTTCCGGATTCATGTTCAGGAGACATTAACACGTAAGAAAAGTGTTTTCCCCATATTCGGAGTGCATGAGTGATGTAACTAAATATTTACCCAAATCATTATTGTTGTGTACCTTAATGTGACTCTTGGGCAAAACGATCCCGTTGTACTGGAATAAGTTTCATCATTTTCCGTGAGAAAATGAAGGTAACGTACTGGTGCAGACTAATCTAGGATTGAGCGAGTCTATAGACAGACGACGAGCTCTTGGGATATTGAAGAATACAGTTCTTTCCCAAAATGATCCTGTATCGTGTGTGTCCAAGAAAAAAACTGAAAAAGAGAACCTTCAAAGAGAGTTGATAAGAAGAAAAAAAAGAGAGTTGAGAAGAGTAAAAAGAGATAGTATTCAACATACACCGAAGATTATTCATACAGTATGGAAAAAAAGTTATTATATATGTATATCTAGGTGATAAGGACACATTTTCACACCATCTTATTTGTTTTAGATGAAATAAAAAATACTTTCTTTGTTAGCCTTATTGTCAATTTGAACATTTATAAATAATGTGTAACATTTCTTCAAAATAATTTATTAGAATAATTCCCGATAATGACTTCACTAAGCTGTCCAAAAACTTCGAAAAAGATTTTTTTTTACAAGCAAATTAGAACATACTTTGTCTCCTTCAAAGTAAGTTTTCGCAAATATTGTCTTGCGATTTAAATACACCACTTCACTAGAGTCTTGAAATGAACAACACTTCACAAAAAACTGGAAAATAATACCAAATGGAAATATTTTAAGGAAAACTCCAAACCCAAGTGTATAACCTCTGAGAAAACAGACAAACAATGTACTAATTTTGAATTCCCAATAGTGAAAATGGTTCCACTTATTGGCACCACATTGCCACAAAGTAGAAATACACAGGAAAGGCTATACAAGACGAACAAAATTGGACAGATGGAATCCTATCTCAACTTTTTTTTTATAGCTCCAATTAACGTCGGCCTGTTTCTGCGACCAGGGCTAAACACCGACGCTGGTGAACACACTCCCCCAAACTTTTGCCGAATCCTCTGTGGTTTCAGAGGTAGGGTTCTTTAACGAGCTCAACATATATGGACTCGGGACCCCTTGATGTCCCCTTTCGAAGGACGGCATATCTATCGTCTTATCTCGTGCTCTTCGATAAGACGTCTGCAACTGTACAGGGCATTTTTAACCCGTACGTTCCTTGACAGGTGGTCATCCATTCAAGTAGTAGCCGTGCCCGATGTTGCTTGACTTCAGATACTATCTCAACTTAAATGCCCGGAAGAACTGTCAGAATAATGATGCCCTTCTTTACCTACATCAAGCTGATTTTAACTATACAACTGAAGGGGTTACGGCAATACCTCCATTTTTAATGATGATGTTTGTTAAGACACAGAATTGCCAACTTCACAAAATCTCAAAATTAACCAGGAAATTCAAGGAATAAATGATATTATTCTACAAAACAAAACTCAAGAATTCTAGACTTTATACGATTTGAAAAGCGAGTTATCAATCAATTTTCATTTTTCATTAATTTTTTTTTTGTCCTTACCACTTATGTTGACAGTATTGTCCTAATTCCAAATATAACCTTGGGCCTTTTCATTCTAGATTTTTTTTGTACGCATGCCTCAACTTTTCGGACACTTTATACGTGTGTATGTCATTGTTATTCTAACCTTTCTAAAAGTTCTGAATTTCAACCATAGTCTTAGTTGGATGCAATTATGTGCTTCAACTGTCGTATGTTCTAATAAAGCACCATCAATTAATTTTTCATTTAATTGCACTGATAATAAGGGTAATAACCTGGGTACTTGCTAAGTGTCCGAAATTTTCATATTACCCGCTTTTTCAACATGGCGGATGCGCTTGCGCGTAACGAGTCGTAAAAAGGCCTATTAAGAAATGGCAACTGTGCCTATTTCGAGTTAAAGGTCCCAGGACAATGAAGCGGCTAACCAAATATCAGAGGAAATGGGTGGAGTTTCCTATCTGTGTGTAGAGTGAATTCTGTATTGAGGCAGCACAATGGTAGATAGAGAGGGGGAAAACACGAGTGGACACGATTGTCATCGTGTGCAGCAGTGTCATGACATCCAGTTGGTTGAAGGGTACGTTTGTTAGGTTAATAAGTGTAGTTTATTCAATTTTGTTTGCTGTTACCTTGCAAAAATGCCCTGGGGTCTGAGGTAAGTACTTTTCAGTGGCGGAAGAAGAAATTATGCCAAATGATATCAAATTCATGATACGTCTTGTGAATCGCTTTTACTAAATCATTTGGTACGCCTATGGAATTTCTCGTAATAGCTTCTCTTCGGACATCTTCGAGAGGAACTGTTCATTAAATGGGGAAAGGACAAACATGCTGTCTCAATAGTGAATGCACTCTATAATGTATCAATGCATTCGAATCCTAATCTGTAAGTTAATCTAAGTCTTTACCCTACATGCGAATGCCATTCATAAAAACATACATGGTAAATGCCTTACTGAATTAGATATTACAACACAGGCTTCAGAGCCTAGCGTGAGTCTACTCCAGTAATGCATCTAAATATAGAATTCCATTTGTTAAATAAAAACAGTCATTATAGATATAAGAATTGTAAACCAATTTGAGAATGGTACCGATGACAAATATTGTATTATATATATATATATATATTGAAAAAATTTTGATTTGAAAATTTTGATTGAGAAGAGAATATCACTCATTATATAATTAGTGCGCTGTTGTGTTGTTCTTATGTTTGAAAAATGTAATTATTATTTATTCTCATCCACAAACAGTTACTTATTCATAATATAGTTTATATTAGCTGTAATAAGCTTCCGCTGAGATGTTACAACACAAAGTTGCGGGACTGTTTTAGGTATAACCTCGAAATGTGGTTATATTTTGGCCACCTTCTTAAACCCTTATTACACTATGCCTTTTTCGTGCCTATTTTTGTGCTTATTTTCATGGCTTTTTGTTGGCTGAATTTCCCCAAATAACTGGCACTATTACACTGTGCCTTTTTGATGATTGTTTCAGGCGCTTATTTCAGAGCTGCAAACCTAAGGAAAATTGACATTTACCTTAAATGATTAAGTAATTTAGTAATCGAGGACTATTTGTTTCAACTTTTTCCTTACCTGGCACAAGATTTTTTTTTCTATTCTGTCCTACTGAACAAAACGAAAACTATGTGATTAATTTAATTTATTTGTTGGTTATGTAATAATTACTGTTTTGGCAAACCTGACATTTTTAAAAACGTCCTTGAAATCCCCTCGATTCAGGCGGAAAAAATAGAACTAGTCCTATTTATTTTCACGCCTGAAACAATCAACAAAATAGCCTCGCGCGCATGCGTATTTGTTTAAAATCTCAGACACCGGCAGTCAGGCAGACAAATAGGCACGAAAAAGGCATAGTGTAATAAGGGTTTTACAAAAACTAAAATATGACCCAATTTTGAGAATAAATGATACTTTTGAACTAGTATTTGACTTAAAATCGGAGTATATTACGATTCAATAGATATTCTGCGTTGCTCCGCTTTTTATTATAATGTCTTTGGTATTTTCAGGATTGAAAACGGATTGAAAATATGGATTCTAATAATCTATAGGATTTTATCGATTCGTTGTCAATTGATGACGAAGCAGGTGGATTTTCAGAATGCGGAGGTGAGAGATATGCTGAGGATGGAAAGATCTTAGTGAATTTGCAAAAAAAAATATCCTACGAGGACCTCAACTTCAGAAACAAGATTTTGCGAAATTTAATCTGATGATGAATCAAATAACGATTTTCATTCTGACGACATTATCGCTGATTCTAATTTTGTTATAGAAAGGGAAAATAAGGATTATATTAGGACCAATGGAATCGACTCTGTTTCAAGTGAAGAGGAGGACGAATTAGAGGAAGAACCTAGAGAAGATATTCCAGCCAAAAACCAAAGAAACACAAATATTATCAAAACCAATTGAATGGATACAAAATTTAATGGAATTTTGTTTGGCAAAGATCCTGAGGTCTTTTTGAATTTTACTTTTTTACTTGTATGTGCACCACAATGTCAAGTAGATTTCGAGTCGCCATTAGATATTTTCCCACATTTTGAGGATTCCATGATGAAAGCTATAGTCCAAGAATCCAACAAATACGCGGAGCAGTTTAGAACATTTCTGGATTTATCAGTACCGGAGCTTCGTGCATTTCTAGGAATATTTAATGCGATGCAATTGCCTAGCATAAGAATGTACTGGTGTTCTGATGAAAACCTTCGAGAAAATAGAAGAAGCCAAATTATGACCCTAAAAAGATATTTGAAAATATAACGACATTTCACCTAAACGACAACCAGTCCATGCTAAAAAAGGGTGAAGACAAATTATACAAGGTTCGTCCCTGACTCAATAACCTCAATGACACATTTTACAATGCTTTCTTCCCATCAAGATATTTGGCAATTGTCGAGAGCATGGTTGGTTTCAAGGGGAGATCCAGTTTGAAGCAGTATATGCCCCTGATTCAAAATATGAGATTTAGCTTGTAGCATGACCAGATACCTTTTGAAATTTTCTGTGTATGAATGAAAATCTACGACAAATGAACCAGGTTCTTTGTGTAAAAGAGTGGTACTGGATCTTTCCAAGTCCTTTGCCAATAATTAAAGGATATAGCTCATTTTTTGATAATTATTTCACCACTATGCCACTTGTTCATGAATTATTTTGTTGCGGTACGTTCAGGAGAGACAGAAAATACTACTATATTACTAAATGATACAAAAAAACTAAAGATAGGCGAATCAAAGGTTGCCATGGCTGAAGACAGCTTTTACGGCATGGAAGGATCGAGGGTCTAATCAAGTACTGATGCAGACACAGACGAATGTTCGCAGAACCAATAAGCAAGGCAAAAAGCAAGAAACAGCTTGCTCAACATGCATTTCAAATTATTATAAGTATATATGTGAGTAGATCATTTTGATCAGTTCGTGCAAAACTACTCTATATCAAGAAAATCAAGACGATGGTGGATCTAGATTTTCTACTATTTGGTAGATGCGTCAATAGTCAATTCTTGCATCCTATATAACCATCAAAGAACAGCTTCGGGCAAAAAGCTCATTCCGAAAATTGAGTACTGAAGTATTCTTGCCAATCAGCTCATAGGAGACTTTTCGAGCAGATCGCGTTTCGGTCGAAAAAGTCATGAAATCAGAAGAAACAAATTGATGAAAAAATCTGGACGACAAGTGACCGTTGCCAATATGTTGCGACGCACAGTGGGACGGAATACCAAAAACATGGCATTTAGACTGAAAATAAAGTTAAGATATCGGGGTTTTGATGTGATGGGCTAGGTAAAGAAATTGGCCCAGGGTCATATTCCAGGTAGGAGAAGGGACGATCTCTTATACCGGTTATTGTATTTCAGTTCCAAAGCGCTTGAGCCGAATTTCCAGCGTTGTGTTTAGAACGTCGCCAAAAACATAAAAACAAGTCTATCAAAAATCTAAAAAATGGATTCGAAAGGGCAAAGTTAGTAGAATATCATCATGTCATTCAAAATGTATAGTAATGATATGTGATACCAATAAACGAATGATTTATCAGAAAATGAACGTAAAATTGCAATGGAAAATTGTAAACATATAGAGAAAAGTGGCAAGTACGCGCGGGTAATTTGAATGATAAAGAAAGTGTAAAAAACCGAAAGGAAGTAATTCAAAAAGGCTTCCGTTTACGATTGGGAATGATAGCCGTCGATCAACCGGAGCCTGGGTTTGGTAGCTTGAATGATGGGAATAACGCTCGACGATTTTTTGAAACACGAAAACAATTTTTTGAACAACGAAAACAATGTGTAAAGATCAATGATGAAATGAGTAGTTACAAGACCATAGAGTATGGTGTTCCACAGGGAACAGTTTTAGGACCGATCCTGTTCTCGATTTATATCAATGGATTATTTTCCTTGCCAATAGAGGGCAAAATAATTAGCTTCGCAGATGATACTGCAATATTTTATAAGGGCGATGATTGGGATGAAGTCAGAAGAAATGCCGAGTCGGATCTTAATATTATCAGAGACTGGTTTGATAGCAAACTCCTATCCATTCATTTTAAGAAATCCTTCTTCCTTCCCTTCGCCAACAGAAAACCATCCTCCACGTTTTTCCAAATTACATTGGAAATAACATAAATCTGGATTCTGTAACAAAAATAAAATATCTTGGGATCATCCTAACAGTCATCTCAAATGGGACTTACATATAGATTATATTTTACGGAAATTGCGCTTTGTGTTGTACAAGTATCGGCAACTCAAAAATATCCTAGATCTACAGCAAAAAAAAAATATCTATCACAGCCTAGTGGAGAGTCACATTACGTATGGTATCGTAGGATGGGGAGGGGTGGCGAAAACGTACCTTCATCCCCTCGAAATCATTCAAAAGCGATTCCTAAAACTCATGCTAAATAAAGAATGGAGATATCCAAGCGACCTTCTTTACAAAGATTCGCAAATCCTTGATGTTAGACAATTGTTCTACAAAAATGTAAATATTCATCAACACCTGAATAAAAACAAGCTGATCGTACTAACCCATGACTATAATACTAGGCAAAAAAATCAATTTCTCCACCCAATTGTATCCAAGACAATAGGGCAAAAGAGTTCCAACTATCTAGGCCCCAAACTTTTCAATACTCTACCTCCCACTATTCAAATTGAAAAATCTACCAGGTAATTCAAAAAGAAAGTGTGATCATATAAAATATGTCTCACGAGCGAACATACATGCATTGTTTGACTGAAATAAAATTCGAATAGTTTTCCGAAGTATATGTAATCTGATGTAGTAGTAGCTGTAATATTATAATGTACTTTTTTGTTCTTGTTTATTTTGAACAGTATGGTATAACGATATTTTAATATGTATATGTATATTTTTAACTTAAACAGTTGTACTATTTTAACCTCTAATTCTGTATTTGTTTATTTTGAACGGTATGGTATAACGATATTTTAATATGTATATGTATATTTTTAACTCAAATAGTTGTACTATTTCAACCTCTTATTCTGTATTTGTTTATTTTGAACAGTATGGTATAACGAAATTTTAATATGTATATGTTTATTTTTAACTTAAATAGTTGTACTCTTTTAACATCTTATTCTGAAGATCTTAACCTCGTGTGTTGACATCAAATTTTACGAGAGTCTCTATCTACTTTGCAATCTATATGTTATATAATATAGAAAGAGTTTTTAGAATTAGTTTAAGTATGTATTATACCCATTATCCTCACAAACAGGTGTAAACCTCTGTGAGATCTTTCTGTTGTTGTTTATTTTGAACATATATTCGATGTACTTACTTGATACTTATATTATTATTTTTTTTGCAAAATAAACTTCTATTCTATTTCTGCTTCTATTACAGGGGTGAATGAAGATTTAATCAAACGTTTTCATGTTATACTGCAGGCACTTTCGAGTGGCCATGAAATTAATTCGATTAGATTTCAAGATTATGCCCTACAAACTGCTCGCGACTTCGTACACTTCAATTCATGGTGCGGAAGTGATAAATTATGCACTATTCGGACAAATGTCTGAAGACGCTCAAGAGTGTAGTAATAAGTACATTAAGAAGAACAGAGAACCGATTTTACGAGAAAATGTTCACGAGTAAAAACTATGAAAGACATTTTTACCTTGCAAAAAATTGAAATCTTTGCTGCCGGAAGCAGTACAGTTATTAACTGCGCCAAGTGAGGGAAGCTCAAGCTATTTTTCGGTTGAATCCACTGACTGAGAATCAAGTGATTCTTCTGATGACGATGATGACTAGTCGCGACTACTAAAGTAACCAACTAGATTATTCAATGAATGAACATTTCAGAATTTTTCATGTTTTCTAGCATTTCCTTATTTTATATTTACCTACTTAAAAATGTAATGCTAATTTTTATGGTATATATAAATCATTATAATTTTAATATTTCTGTAGTACCCTAATTTTAAGCAAATCATTGTAATTTTAGTATAAATAAAACGTTTTTTCCATACAAGTCGTCCATATTTAATACCCCTTTTTCAAATTTTGAATTCAGATTAGAGATCCCGTAAACCCCCCGAGTACAGACTTATACTCGAATTGAATTTTATTTTGACAGATTTGTTTTTTTTTTCTGTCATATATCTGTCGCTAGTTGAAAATCTAAAGTTTGTTAAGCACTGCTCGTCTATATATTTTCAAAATCAAATAAATCAGGTTCATTTGGTGGTGGTATATTTTCTACCCCAACAATATTGTGAAGAATTAATTCGTCCAGGTGTCACTTATGCGTCCAACTAACGAACAATAGTGTGATTCTTTTCATAAGATTATTTTTCTGGTGAAACAATGACTGAAGAAAAGTGGAAAAAAAGATTGAGATTCACATTCGAAGACGATATAATTTTATTACGTGAAGTTGTTTCACATAATTTGAAGTACTTGTCAAAATAAAGTTTGAACATAAGCATCTTGAAAGAAATTTGTTGCAATAACACCCTTTCGAAAACGCATTAGAGGATACTTTAGTAGCGGATCTTTTTATAAAGTCAGCGAAATTTTTTTAGGAAATAGCAAGACCACGTATGATCTTGTTATTTCCTATCCAGGCGGTGCTACGTGGAAGCAAACACCTAAATTCACCCGCCACTCCACGGCCCGAATCCGCATACATGTAGTGAGTTACAACCAGCGAGACAACGATTGAAAGCAACCAACTCTGTATTAAGTAAACATTGTAATAAAATAATTACTGTTTATATACAACCATTCCTGCATGGAAACTTTATGGGGTGTCTACGAAAGGGCTATAAAAAACGTGAAAAATTGTCTTGTGGATTTTGATATCTCCGAAACATCCAAAAAATCGCCACGTACGGGGATAAAGGCTGTTATATAAATATTATATTCGTATATGAACAGGATATCGCAGTGGATGTTTGGTATCTCCAAAACTCTCAGTTCACATCGTCGGGTGGAAACAGTGGGCACAAGACTAACATTCGTACCACTGAGCCACTAACCCCAATTGTGTGTGTGTGTGTGTGACATGTCTGAGATGTTTTTGTAGTTGCTGTGTTTCCACAAATAGAAACGTTATTTGAAATCGTGCATCTGCCTGATTCATATTGTAAACTAAATTATACTGGATACATTGATTTGTCGAAAATATGAACAGAATGTTCATAAAATCAGAAAAATATTTCTAGTCAATATTCAATTGAGAATGTTTCCCTTTTCAACATGTATACTGGATAGTTTCAAAGTAGGTATTCATTTGATTGGGTTGATCTCCCTCAATGTGTAAATCGTAAAATATGGGTTCATTCTTTCATATTTCAGTAATTCCCCAGTGCACAAAAATTGAATTCCAATACAGTGGAACAGCTTGTTGAAAACTTTCATGTAGACGCAACATAGGGTCCTGCCAATTGTAGGGAATTGACCATATGCAATAGCTTTCGGTGGCAGCTTTTTGAGCATTCTTGGGTTGGCAGTAATCTGTCATTCATGACAATTGTCATCACTAACACCTGACAGTTGTGAAGGTATTTTGAAATAAGCCACATTTTCGTAATATATACATTTATTTAAGATTCATATTTATAATAATTCTTTTTGAAATTAAGGTATGGATGAAAACAGCGACAGGTAATGATTTTACATTATACACCACCAATATAGGTTCTAATGCTGATTCTGCTCTAGATTTCCACTTCCAAAGGGACCTTGGACTAGGAATCTTGATAGGTTTCCCAAGAATTTCAAGGAAGAGAGCATCTTGCAATACAAAGACACGTCAAAACATCATCTTCTGGGTTACAGGATGTTCAAGGAATAGTTTAGGAACTTTATTTTTCTTCATTTCATCTTGCAATGTGAAATGTAAACCACATATTCTCTTCCTCTGGAAATAATAAAGTGAATGATCATCTTGCTTTATTCCTAGAGAATGTAACCATTTATTAGCAAGTGCTTTATTCTTTGGGAACCTATGGAATTTCAGTTTGGAATCTTTGATCGAGCTTCGACTTTGACAGTGCTCCAGCCACCTCCAACAATATTGGGTTTGCTAAAATGAAAAAAATCATGAATTCAATTGAAGAATATTGTACTTGACATGCTGGATATGATCAAGATATACTTACACCTTTTTATCATCAATCTCATTGAAAATTAAGTTTACTCTATCAATAACAATTATTGATCAGGTATATCTTTTTCAAATAATTATATTAAATTTTGTAAGAAAGCTAACTAGACTATTGAAATATTGTGGGAAATATCCGTTTGGTAAAGATTCTTGGAAAATAATGGTAGATTTTTACATAATTTTTTAAATAGTAAATAGTTGAAATAATGACAATTGACATTTATAGCGATGACATTGAAAATTGACATTAATGACAAATTGGTACCAACCCAAAAACGCTCAGAAAGCTGCCACCGATAGCTAATGGATATGGTCAATTGTTCCTAGAGAATCGTGGGCTCCAGAAAAAGAGCAAACCGAGTGAACCATCAAGTTATATCTAAAAACATCTCAGTTAAAATCGATTAGGGAAAAATCGACATTATCCAGTTTTTTTATTTTTACGCTGTTTTGTATTTTGTTCTTTTTAAGCTTTTATTTTACTGTAATAATTCTAATATTGCTCAAAATTGACATAAAATTGTATAGCAAGGAAATTCAGCACAATAACATCAAATTCTTCATCGATTTCGAATGAAATATGGTCTATATTGGTCGAGTTTGTGAAGAGTTCTGCATCTCATGGAATATACTCACATGAGAAGTGGAATAGGAAACACGCATTATTTTTATTTTTTGAATTAGTTCGGTCCTCAAAAAATACATGTAAAAATAATTACTCAAATCCCAAAATTTTGCCAAAATTTTCATATTTAAAGGTAAACTCGATTTGACCTTCACTTGAATAACTTCTCTCAAATACTAGCGCCAATTTTGGTTGTTTCAAGAATATTTCTTGCAACCCAAACATAAATTCAACATTATTTTTGATATGATGTTTCGGTGACAATTGAAAATACTAGATAATAAAAATATGAGTACAACATATAAATGAATACAGATGAAAATAATACTTTTTTTTATTGGTGCCCCTTTTTACCCATTTAAAGCACGCCTCAGCGTGTTTAAATCGAACTTTAAAAAACGCGCGTTTTTTAAAGGTAACCATGACAACATCAACAAATCGAGAAACGTGAAGTCTAAATGACAAATTTTTTATTATTGATCTGACAGGAGTACCTTGTAACGTCAGATAAAATATTACTAACAATTCGTTCATTTATATGTGCTCCTCCATCCATTTGATGAACTTTTCATATTCTTTTTTATATATATCACTGGATTTTCGCGGTATTAACCGCGATTCTGTCTCACTATTCAAAAAATCGATATTAGAATCATTCATTTTTTTTATTGGTGCCCCTTTTTACCCATTTAAAGCACGCCTCAGCGTGTTTAAATCGAACTTTAAAAAACGCGCGTTTTTTAAAGGTAACCATGACAACATCAACAAATCGAGAAACGTGAAGTCTAAATGACAAATTTTTTATTATTGATCTGACAGGAGTACCTTGTAACGTCAGATAAAATTTTACTAACAATTCGTTCATTTATATGTGCTCCTCCATCCATTTGATGAACTTTTCATATTCTTTTTTATATATATCACTGGATTTTCGCGGTATTAACCGCGATTCTGCCTCACTATTCAAAAAATCGATATTAGAATAATTCATTTTTGAGCTCTGGTGACAACAAATATTGATCTTTGGTAACAAATTGCAAATGAATGTTTTTCTCATTTCCATGACAACGAAAGGTATACTGATGTCACATCACGAATTCAACCTTCTTGCATTATTAGTTCTTATTTCTATTTTTTGTAGTAATTATACCAGTATATATGATTTCAAAGTGCACCAATAAAAAAAAATAACGTAAAGTATTCGTGGATAACTGGTCTTAAAAACACTTGCTCTATTTCGAGCACTCCGGCTGCGCCGTCGTGCTCGAAAAATCGCGCGTGTTTTAAAGCCCTTTTTATCCACTCATACTTTAATATACTATTCTGAGCTCTGGTGACAACAAATATTGATCTTTGGTAACAAATTGCAAATGAATGTTTTTCTCATTTCCATGACAACGAAAGGTATACTGATGTCACATCACGAATTCAACCTTCTTGCATTATTAGTTCTTATTTCTATTTTTTGTAGTAATAATACCAGTATATATGATTTCAAAGTGCACCAATAAAAAAAAATAACGTAAAGTATTCGTGGATAACTGGTCTTAAAAACACTTGCTCTATTTCGAGCACTCCGGCTGCGCCGTCGTGCTCGAAAAATCGCGCGTGTTTTAAAGCCCTTTTTATCCACTTATACTTTAATATACTATAACAGTTCGAAGCAACCTGTAAAAGTTTGAAATGTGTGAAGTAACGATGCATACGTCCATCAGAGGCGCTAGGAGTACGTATTTGAATCTCAGAGTAATAATAAATATAGAGGTGCCCTCGCTATTCAAAAACAAAGGATTTGTAGACAACCATAATATCTATCTCACTCAAAAGGGGATCGAGGGGATTGTTTACCAAATCCTCTGGGCAGGGGCGTGCGAAAACTAAATGAAAAGGTGTCATGGAGTTGGGAAAATATGATTTATTTATTATGCCATTAATTGTATTGAAGAACAAATGTTTTTTTTTCGCGATATAAACAAATGAAATACATACTTGAGGAACCAATCTAACTAAATATATATTATATAAAGTTGAAATAACAAATGTAATTTTTATTGGCGAAATACCAACGAGTGTGTCTACAAATAGAAAACTTTTTCAAAAATATTTCAGGATTCCATAACATAAAAAAGATGTAAATTACTGTAAATAATGAAAACTATTAGACATTATTTTGCAGTAATGATTTCATCTTTACTATGAAGTCATGCCTTTTTTTAATTTTTCAGCCCAAATTGATTTCTGTCGATAGAAGTCAACAGAGACTTATCTAAACATCAATTGGGCAATTATGAAAATCAGTGTTTCTCTCTTTTTGTCTGCGGAAAAGCACTCATTTACTTACATCTGCCACCTCTGTTTTTCAAATGGTTATTACACCCATACGAATGATTTTCCTGAAGAACAAGCTAGCAAGCAGTACAGAACTCATATAGATCTACATAATGTAGAAAATGAGTTTTTTTTGGGCCGGTAATAAAGCGGCGAGCTGCCATCTCTCACGGCTTTATACTTATTTTGGTCTTATTGAAAGCTGATGTATTCAGATTTTGATATCATACGAGCTCAAGTACTCTACAGGCCCCTTGCTGTTATTTTCAGTTGTTATATAACAAGAGAGTGAGAGTAAAGTAAAAATAATTCGACAGATTTTCGAAAACTTGTTAGGCAATAGATATGAGAGCCCAACGGGCTCAAGTGGCTATTGCCAAATGGCAACAAATTTGAGAAAGAAATCTGGAGAGTTATTTTCTACTTTATCGAACTCTCGTGTGGTATTCTATAGATTATTTTTTGATGTTATGATATGATCATAAACACATATCCTCGCCCAATGATACAATGTACTAAACCGATTTTTGATTCATTTCTCACTTTTCATGCGAATTGATGACAGACGTCAAATTAAAAATATACGTTGTCAGACAATAAAAACAAAATACCTCAAATTATTCCCGCGGCAATTTTCTAGGTATAATAATGCGTTAATTGGCAAAACGTACATGAATGATTTGAATGTTTCCATGTCAACAAATAATCAGGAGACTTAGCAAATGTAACTTGCATTTGAATGAATTGAAGTTTGTCCATCTCAAGCAAAATTATTTCTTTTCAATAACTACGATGAATACCAAATATATATATATATATATATATATATATATATATATATATATATATATATATATATATATATATATATATATATATATATATATATATATAGTTGAAGGAATTTAATGGACATAGCCCTCAAGAGAAGTGTTAACCGTAGACACGTGTTTCGGGCTCTCGGCCCTCATCAGTACGGTGGAGAAGTGCAAAGATGAACAACACTTGGTAGAAAACGACAAATCAACGGAGTCAACAAACAGACGCCAACCGCTCATTTGTGGTTTCGGTCAGCAGACCCTGAATTCCAGGGAAACAACCAACGTCACCACGGAGGCAGCTATAGCTACCTGCGTGACATCCGAGTCCAGGAATATAAATATGAAAAGAGAGTAATAGTGAGGGACTGTTAAAACAGAGTTGAAGGAATTTGATGGACATAGCCCTCAAGAGAAGTGTTAACCGTAGATCGTGTTTCCTCGGCCTCATCAGACGGTTGGAGAAGCAAAGATGAACAACGCTTGGTAGAAAACGACAAATCAAGGAGTCAACAAACAGACGCCAAAACCCCTCATTTGTGGTTTCGGTCAGCAGACCCGAATTCAGGAAACAACCAACGTCACCACGGAGGCAGCTATAGCTACCTGCGTGACATCCGAGTCCCGGAATATAAATATGAAAGAGAGTAATAGTGAGGGGACTGTTAAAACAGAGTTGAAGGAATTTAATGGACATAGCCCTCAAGAGAAGTGTTAA